>VXCB01000210.1:0-48442 GCA_009613015.1 Mollisiaceae sp. DMI_Dod_QoI
CCTAAACCGAACGCTAGCCCTAAACCTAACACTAACCCGAACCCTAACCCTAACCCTAACCCGAACCCTAACCCTAACCCTAACCCTAACCCTAACCCTAACCCTAACCCTAACCCTAACCCTAACCCTAAGCGTAGCTTTTATCTATTTCAGTCCACGGGCAATTTTTCGTCCATACGCCTAAAATATAAGCAAGCTTTAGGAAAAAAGCTTACTTTTCTAAAGCAATTCCTTCTATTAGCAATTATTATATAAAATGGTATCGATTTTTTTGCAATTCTGCAAATCGTTATTTAAGCATTAGTCGAGGATACTATGCCGATAACCCGTCGCTCGAATTAAACTATTTACCTTTTGCGTTTTTAGCTTAAAGTAGCTATTTTTCCTTAGGTTTTTTGCCGGCCAATTCTTATCCTCGATAATAATTACAATCGTAACACGCTTCCCAGCCCTCCTAGCACGCTTAGCTTTTTAAACATAGTCGATAATATTATGCGAAGCTTTTAAATAAACGATATATATAATGTTTAATACGTTAATCCTCGTTCCAAAAGCAATCGTAACTATTATATATAAGCTTTCATTTTAAAGCCAAACTTGGAAATCGACTTCTCGCTAAGTAAAAAAGTGAGCATTATTATTTTTGGGATTCCTATAGTAATAATAGCATCCCAGCTGCCGAGCTAATACTTTGCATTTGATATAGCTCGTGTAATAAATTACGCTCTTTTCCCCAAGCGCCAAACTCCCAAGCCGAGCATCGACCAGCTTTTTAGCCTTTATTAAGCCTCGCTTATTGCGAACCCGAAGTATCGAATACTAAATGTTAATGCGATAGCTAAACGTACGGATATAAAAGGGATTTTGCAATTGCATTGCCTTTTCGAACTTCTGCTAATGTAGTAATAGCAAAGTCTTAATTAAAAATATAAATAAGTAGCCTAAGTTATATAAAAGCACTAAATCCCTAAGCTTTCTTTAATACTCGTTAGTAGTAATAAATGTAAGATAATACTTATCGATAACTACTCGATTTAGCTTTTCTCGAATATGCAAATCTATAGCCTATTGCAAAAAGTTATTGTGACGCGCCGAGTATGGAGAAGCTTAGCGGGCCACGTGAGGGGAGTAGTCACATAGCGAAATAGAAGAGACTTCGGTAAATCCTTAGAATAAACAACTAAAAAGCTTAGAAGGAAGGAAAGAGCTCTCTATATACGTGAAGAACCCCTGCAATAAAGCAGGGCGTTCGGGAGAAACAGGAAGAGAGCGGCCGAAGCCGTAGGGGTAAACCAAGGGGCTCGCCAGCTCGGGTGATGCACGTGCCTCAGGGGCTAGCCGAAGGCTGGGCACTGCTAGGAGCGTCATAGTTATTATTTGAAGTTGCTTTTGCTAATATTAATACTACACGTGGCTAAAAATCGCGCGCTTTAAGCTAATGCTTGCAATCCAAGCTAACGTTAATATAGCAAGTAACTAATTGCTTTTTTAGCTTAGTATACGATGCAACGATAATCGTTACCCTAAACCCGAATAGTATAGCCGGCACTATAAAAATCAAGCTTTTCCCCCTACTAATTGGCAAAATGATAACAAGTGGAGTCTTTTTTACAGCCGCTAATCGAACAGCCTCTTTCTACTATGCGATCCGAAATTAGATATAGTTATTCTGCAGAACTATTCGTAAAGCTTGCAAAATAAATTGGTTTTTTCTAGCCTTTGCATTTGGCTTCTTAAAATGCATTATTTTAAGCTACTTTAAAAATGTTAGCTTTATTACATTCGCTATACTCTTTTTCTTTAATACTAGCTATAATAACGGCTGCTTAATAAACTCGAGGAACTTATACTATCGATAGCTAATTTGCTTAAAGATCTTAAAGAAATCGGCTATTAAATGCTTAAGTATATTAATAATCATATTATAATTAGCTACTATTTAACCTATATAGCTAACTACTAAATCATTCGAAATCTTATATTACTTTTTATTATTACTATTATTAGCATCCTCAAAGTCGGCTTTAATAGCACCCCGTAAACGAGTATACTTTTTACTAATAGTAATTGCAATATACCACTAATTTTAAAATGTAATTCGTCGATCTATATAATAATAAGTTTATTTAGCTATAGCTCTAAATATTTAGCTATTATTTTATAGCCTAATTTCACTATACTAAATAAAATCACTTAATGAATTCATTTTATTATATAATACTTAGCGATTTGCCTTCCAGTAATCGATTAATAGTTGAATATATATTATATATATTGCTATTAATTGCTTAGGCCGCTTGGGTAAAAAGCGAGAGATGATTTTGAAGGAATTAAAATAGGCTAAGGATTTATAGTACTAAGTAACCAACACTACCTTTTTATTAATAATAAAAATATTTCGATTTCGATTAATATTATTAACGAAATGCAAGCCGATAATTTTTTCTCCCCGATTAGGCTAGCCTTCGATAAAGTATGCTAGTAGTAAAAAAAGCTTTTTAAACTTCTTTATTAATTTTAAATATTTCCGAATACTAGCCTATTTCTATTAACTATTTTTATTTAAAAACTTTCGCTTTTACTATTTATTAATAAAATCTTTTAGCATTTCCACTTTTTTTCTAGCAAAGCTATTGCTATAAATAAAAGACTTCCTTTGCTATATTTGGATCAAATTATTTTTAATCTCAACTAATAAAATAATAAACCGAACATTTTTGCCCTTTTTAAATATTAAAAAACTCTAAAGTAAATCTTTTGCATTTGCTATTATATTCGCTATTATACTTCGAATATTATTTATTAGTATTAGCTTTTTTATAAAATATATCAGCTTACTTTATTTGCTCCATAATACTATAAATCGGCTATTAATTTCCTAGGCAATCCTCCGGTCGTAAAGCAATAGACTAAGCACGTAGCCTATAAAAGAGTACGTTACCTTGCATAGTTAAATATTCCGCACTTGGGCAAATCGCTCCCTCAAATCCTCCATCCCTGCTCTCTTCTTGGTTAAAATGGCCCACTTCGCTAATAGTGCTCTCCCCATGTATACTAGCCCCGCTAGCACGTATATAAATAAATATGCTAATCTAAACTGCCCAAACTCCTCGTTAATCCTTAAAATACTAACGAAATGCCAAAGTAAACTAGTAAAAGGATCCCTATCGAGCTTTTGCATTTAAAAACTAACTGATATTTAAAGCAGCTCCTTTTTCAAAGCCTTTTTCGACTAATCCTCGTTTTACAAATGCCCCTACAACTACTCGAGGCTCTTTCTCTACACGCTAGTAAAACTAAACCCGTGCTTCTCTAGCAACTTCGCTTTATTTAGTTACAGGACATTTAAGCAGTAGCAAAGGAACCGTTTTTAGTAAATCAAATTCCGATCCATGCTCGTCTTCTCCTGCAATGGCCCAAATAGCCGGCTGTGGGCGTCCTAGTAGTGAGGGCTAGCCAAGAGCAGCCGAGTTATAAAGGGCATACTCCTCAAGCCACCAATGCAGCGGCTGAAGAACAACCGGTCCAAAGCAGCAGCCATTCTCCGCAGCTCGTCATCTTCCCGCTCAAGCATATAACTGCAAGCATAGACCTCGGCAAGATCTCTCTCTTTAAAATGCGCCCGCCACCTTGCCTTTTTTAGCCAGTTAATTATCTCGTGCTTATTTAGCTTTTCCGCCAAAACCTTTTGCAGCTCTTTTTGCTACTTCTTTTCGTATGCTCACTGCTTTTTAATATCATCGATTAATTAGCACTAAAACCGGCCTCTTTTATTTATTACAATTGCTCTCTAAGCTTCGATATCAAAAGCTATCACGCAAAAATAATGGATAGCATTTTCAAAAATAGTGAAAAAGGTTTGTAGCTTAACTTTAAACTAGTGCGTTAGATCGGTTTTGCTTAGCTCCCATCGATGCTCGTCTTTGCAATGCACTTTAAGCATTTTTCGGTTTATTAATAAAAACTAATATTCCTGGTAGTTTTAGCAAGCGAGACCCTTATAGATAGCAAGGCCATTAATAGCAGGAATCGGATTCGTTAGCCTATAGCGGAAGTTAGTATTAGACGGACGACGAAGCTTTAGTTTAAAATGCTTAGCGACGATTGCATTTCGGGATTTGCAATCGATGTTAAAATGCTATTTAAATAAATAGCTAAATAATTTCGATATCGCAAAGCTATAAACCCTACAAACGAGGACTTTATAAGCTGGGTAGTAGACCAGCCAGTCCACTATAACTACGGCTGTGGCTATGCGATGTGGCTGAAAACTAAATAAATATTTGGGTCTTTGAATAACTAAGCCCGCAACCCTAAGAAAACGGGGACGACGACTTGGGCTAATTTAGAGTAAGGAATTGCTTATATAGTAATGCTCACATCACTATAAAACTTGCTATAAAGCTGCAAAGGCTGTCCGCGAAGGGATTGCCAGCTTTTCAGGGCTCAATGGCGACGGGAAGAGAGGAAATGAGGTCTCACTTGTCCAGCGGTATTTGGGGAGCGGTATTTGGGACCCCTGTTCTAGCCCCCAATGCAATCTCGCGTGGGCAGAATCCCACACCGCCCGGTATTTGGGGCCGGATACCGCTGGCCTGGTGGTTAGGAACGATAAGAACTACGACGAAAGCGAAAGAAGCGATTAGCTAAATCGGCGGATAAATATACTCGACCCCGATCTCCCCCAGTATTTGCAACCTCTCATATAACCCAATTCTCATCACCTGCTCCGGCCAAGTCCTATCCCAAATCCTACCCGAAACCTACTACTATTAAAATCGAAATCGAATACTATATTTGCAAAAAGCTTAATTATAAATTACCGAATTACTCTCGTAATAAAAATAAAGTAAATAAAGTTAATATTATAAAGTATTTATTAAAAAGTAAAAAGAAAAGCTCGGAATAAAAATAAAAATAAAATTAGTAAATTAATAATAATTATAATCGCAACTTTGATTTTAATTCGGAAAATTAATTATTTTTATATTTAAAATTACGAAAATTCTACTATAATTAGTTAAAAGTAGCAAATTTACTAAAAAGCTTATTATTTATATAATTAAAGTCGTATTTATAAAAACTTTACTAAATAAAAATAAATAAAGTAAAAGAGTAAATTCGTATAAAATTTTTTTAGTTTTTATAAAAAAGATTTACAAAGAAATATAACTTTCCACGTTTTACCAACGCAAATACCATTCTTGTTTTGTGTACAAAATATGGATAGAATGGGCGTGAAGCTTGATAATTTGGAAGACGTTTTTATTCAAGGAAATAATATTGTTCCAATGCTACGCAAGTGGGGCCATCCATGGATAATGCTAAACCAACACGAAAAGGTATTAGCATAGAACCATTTATTTAAAGTCGAATTACGATAATTACATCGTAGATTCGAACACCCATTCGTACGACGACTAGTAAGAGTTCTTCAGAGATCGGGGCATAAGGCCGAAGTTAAGGCAATCGAGCATTTAACCAAGGTGTGCCACTATTGTTAAATGAACGGGAAATCACCAGGCAGATTCAAGTTTACATTGCATGATGACTACGAATTCAATTATTTAGTCATTATCGACGTTATGTATTTTAATGGGAAGCCAGTACTACAAGTGGTGGACTCAGCCATTTCTTTTCAAGCTGCGAGATTTCTGAAAGATATGACTGCTAAGATAGCATGGGATACACTACGCGTGTGCTGGATTAACACGTACCAGGGACTCCCTGATCTTATTGTTTATGATGCTGGTAAGAACTTCTCGTCTTTGGAGTTTAGATAGAACGCGAGAGCAATGGCAATTGAAATTAAGGAAGTGCTAGTGGAGGCCCACAATAGCGTAGGAAAGGTAGAGAGATATCATGCTCCATTACGACGAGCTTACGGCATTATTCAAAGCGAACTTGCCGAGGAACAAATCGATAAGGAGTTGATTTTACAAATGGCAGTGAAGGCTGTTAACGATTCAGCAGGACCGGACGGTATTATCCCGACGCTTTTAGTTTTTGGTGCCTACCCTCGAATGAGCAATGAAAGTGCGCCATCACCATCAATTATCAAGAGAGCTACAGCAATTCGACTAGCTTCTAGGGAAGTACGACAATTGCACGCCCAGCGCCAAGTCAAAGACGCGCTTGCGATGAGAAATGGACCAAGCATTAGCTTGACTTTGGACTTGCCAATTTTATCGGACGTACGCGTATGGCGTGAGAAGGGAGGATGGACAGGACCGTATAAGCTACTGTCTACTAGTGGCGAGACTTGTACTGTCGATATGCCATCGGGAGCTACGAACTTCCGATTAACTGTAGTTAAGCCGTACTACGTAGATGAAAATGAAGAGATTCCGATCCAGGAGGATCATGGTGAAGATGAGGAAGATGAGAAAGATGAGGAACCTTAGGAACCTCAATAAGACGATTAAGAGCTTGACGTATTAATTAAGCGCGGTAAAGGGCGACCTAAGGGATCACGTAATAAGATTTCACGCGCCGGGCCCGGAAAATTAATTAAAGCCCGGGGCCACTTTGCCATTAGTGAAGATTTCGACAATCAGCTTATCATGGATGAAATCGATGATTTTATAATCTTTATAACAAATAAGAAGACAATTGATAAGGAATTGGCGTTGCGACTTCGCAAGGAAGGCGTGATCACAATTAAGGGACCACCGTTCGAGCAATCTCAAAGGAAGGAGATGGAAGGATTGACTGCAGAAGGAGTTTTCGAGCTAATTCAGTACGATGAAACTAAACACAAAGGCGTACGAATATTCAATTCCAAACTAGTTAACGAAATCAAGGGCAAGGCCACAAATGCTCCGTACGAGAAATTAAAACTTGTCATCCAAGGATATAATAATAAGGGCAAAGAAATGATTTTAATATAATCTCCTACGATTCAGCGCGCTAATCAAAGACTTATTGTAGCACTCGCACCGTCTCTACAAAAGATTTAAGGCAAGGATATCGGACTTTGGTTGCGAGATATTACGCAAGCATATATATAATCTGCCACTAATATTCAAAGACTTATTTTAGCGCGATTGCCAAAAAAAATTCGCCATTTATATTTCTCAAATACGCTTATGCGTATTTTGAAGCCTTTGTACGAGATCGCAGAAGCAAAAACCCATTGGTGGGCTACGTATCACAAGCATCACTAAAACAAGCTATTTATAGTGACGTCTACGTACGATCCATGCCTCCTCATTTCAAGTAAAGGAGCGTTTGGCATCGTAAAAATGCAAATAGATAATACGTTGATTTTGGCAAAAAACGATTTTGCGGAAATCGAAAATAAGGAGTTATAGAAAGCTAAGTTTTTGGCAAAGCCTAGGGAGAAGCTAACCGCCGAGACCAAGCTTATTTTCAACGGTTGCGTACTACGTAAGCAAAGAGAGATTATTCAACTTCGACAAAAGGAGCAGGGCAAGAAGTTGAAGCTGGTGGACAAGGGATCACTAATCTACAAGGCCGAATACAAGGAACAACGTGCTAAAAAGGCATATATTGCGATAATTTGTCAACCAGAGGCCCAGTTTGATCTATCTGTTGCAGCGCAATAGCAGGAGCCTACGGAACAGGACGTAAACACCCTAAACAAGAGATTGGACTGGCAGATAAAGCATTTGGACCGAGAAATTGACTACGTTCTATTGGACCTTACTACGGCGAAGTTATTCGTATTTGTCGACGGATCATTTGCAAACAACAAAGATTTCAGCTCCCAAATTGGATATGAGATCATTCTTGCAAATGAAGCCTCAATTAGCAATGACGAATTCGAAATCTACGAAAACCTCATTCACTACAGTTCTACGAAAAGCAAACGTATTACTAAGAGTGTATTAGCCTCAAAGATCTACGGCATAGTAGCAGGGGCCGATATAGCAATTGCAATCGGAACTACAATCAATATGATTACTAACCAACTGAACTTACCAAAGATCGAGACCGTAGTTTGTACTAACTCCTACTCACTCTACGAATGCCTCGTCAAGCTAGGAACGACTAAGGAGAAGCGTCTTATGATTGATCTCATGGCTCTACGACAATCCTACGAATGTAGGGAGTTACAAGAGATTCGATGGATTAATAGGGACGATAACCCGGCGGATGCAATGACGAAGTCTATACCGAACAAGGCATTAGAGAAGTTCCTGGACAGTAATCGAATTCGAGTGAGAGTAGAGGAATGGGTGAACAGGAAGAAGGGAAATGGAAAGGAGGAGTAGAGGGAATTGCGAAATGGGGGTGATTGCGGAAAGCACTAAGTACGGGAAGGCACGTGATTGGAAGAACGATTCTCTCAACCACGTGACGGACAGCATATTGTAAAAATACAGGGCATTGCGATGATTTTCATAAAGCAGGAGTACAAAGAGCGTATTAGAGGTGATTTTGGACTTTCGAACTTGCGGCATTTCTTTCCACTTTTAAAGAAGTGCCAATGTTGGCATAGGTCAGCATAGACGGAAGTCACGTGGGTAGTTAAACGAACGGGCTAGCCGTATTCGAATTAGTGTGGGCGAGCGCAAAGAAGTATATCCTCAAGCTCTTTCCCTCCTAGCTAGACTTGTTCCTTAAACATCAACAATAGAAGTAAACCTACCCTTACTTCTAGTGTTTCGAGCCGTATCACATGTGATCCGGTATCCTTGGTGTGGATACCAACAATTTCTATTAATAAGTATAAAACGAAGCTTATAGTAATTTATATTATAGTATTCGTTATTTTATTTATAAACGTTTATTTTAAAAAGTTCTAAATAAAAAAAAGCTTTTATACTTCCCTAACGATCGAATACGGACTAGTGCCGGCGAATGCCGCCTAGCTTTATTCTATCCACGTAATTATACCGATAATAATAAAAACTTTATTATATATTTATAACAACTTTAAGCTATTTCGAATAATTGAATAATTACTTTATATTTGAGAAATATAAGTTTTATATTATAAATCAAAACTATAATTATTTATAATACATTTTTCAAACTTTTTATATTACAAGCAGTTTATACACCACTCGTAGTTTTCTTCCAAAAACCAATGTAGAACTGCCGTTCCTCGAAGACTTTAACATCGTCTCCGGCGAATACTCTCCCTTCCTTTTTTGCCTGTTTCCGCAGTCTTGCAATTCTTCTAACATCCCACTCAACGTTCCTTGTGAGATACCATGTGACGATGTTTGCAAACCATGCTGAAATTATAAATGCAGAGCAAATGCCGAAACTGGTCTTGTAACCATCGTGAGCCCACTTCGATTGGAAAAACTGAGGTCCAACGACACCACCAATTTGAGCCACGCAATTTTGAAGTCCCAATGTAAAAGCAGTCCCAGTTGAGCCTCTCAATGTAGCAGATCTCCACGACCAGAAGGGAACGAAGTACATGCTATTGAACATTGTGCCGAGAATGCAAGCTACGTAGATACCTGCTTTAGATGAGACAGAAAAGAAAAGTATAAAACAGACTACCATGCCAGTCATGATTATCCTGTTGTTCAAATTTAGCATATATGACAAAACAGTGACTTTAGGGAAGATATGATGTACTTACATAATATATTGTGGGCGAGTCAATATAGCTTGTTTGAGAAACCATCCGCTGAAGATGATTGCCAAGACGGCTGCAGCTGCTGGTGGGATATTGAGCAGTTGGTTTCTAGGCAAGGTAGCAAATCCCAGATTGGTGGTGATAGTTGGCAGATACCAGCTCAATCCATAACCACCTAGGTTGACGAGTGTTTGCGATAACATGAACGACCAAATAAGAGGGCTTTTCAATGTGTCAATGATTTCTTGTTTGTCGAAAAATTTATCGTGAGTCCGCGGAGCATTTTCTGAAAGTCGAGCTTCGACAAAATTTTGTTCGCGTTCCGTAAGCCACGATGCTGTCCTTGGAGATTTGGGATAGTCAGGAAGGATGAACCAGACGACGCCTGAAAAGAGAATTGTCGCTAGTCCTTCAAGTAGAAATACCCTAACAGCTATTAGCATGAGAGTTTAGTGGTTTAGCAATGGGCTTACCATCGCCATGCACTCAAACCACCGACTCCATTCATGTAGCTGATGCCATACGCCAGAAGTGACCCAATAATCCCAGCAGCGTTCTGAATGGCAAAAAACCACGTGATTGCTTTGCCCATGTCTTCGGAACGATACCAACTATTGAGCTGGCAGATTATGCCTGGAAACATGCCTGCCTCCATCATTCCCAGAAAGAATCTGGCAGCATAATAGCCTTGTCTGTTTTGAATTGCCGCATGGCATGCCAAAACAATGCCCCAAGTGAATAATATTCGTGATTGCCAGACATGAGGTGACATCCGCTTCAAAAGAAGATTGCTGGGTGTTTCGAATAAAATGTAGCTAATCTAGATTTGCATCAGTTTTGGATGAGAGACGAAAGACCAATCGGGTAAAAGGTAGTTGAAGGTCGAACATACGTAAAGTGACGACTGGACCCAATTGTATTGGTTGGGTGTCATTTTGAGTTCCTTGAGTATGTTTGACGGTTTCCCAACTTGGAGAACTTTGATATTGGCAGCGTTGCTTGTGTCGATCTTAAAGCTGCGTTAGCTAAATGATACGAGTGCTCACGAAGGCGAATCCTTAACCTGTTTTATCATGTACATCAATCCAATGAGAAGCAAAAATCGATAGTCAACTTTTCGCAGAATTTTCTTCTCTTCTTCAAGAGAGAAGCTTGCAAGAAATGCTGCTTTCTCGGCCGCTTCGTCATCTGAGTCTATGTGGTGTTCCGAAATAACAGGCATACCTATCTCCTTATTGATAGGAGCCGAATGTGGAGAATCACTCAGGGACGACATATTTGCTAGAATAAGGGTACGTTTGATACTTTCAGATGTAACTCTGTATCAGTATCAAAAACCTGCCTGTGCTACCATGCTGCCAAATCATTCTGTCCTTATAGTAAAGCACAGGAAAACTAATTATTTGCATCCAATGACATTGTGTAAAATTAGATGTGAATGAGAAAGTCCGAAAGAGGTCATAATGGCGAGTTTTCTGCAGTAAGCACGCAAATTCAGACCAATCCTGGAATTCGATAGCAAGCCAAATATTCAGCCAATGATGAGAGCGCATCGGACGTGAAGCGGAGTTTTATTGAACATGGCATCATCCTTACCTTAATTACGACTTTGATAATACTTGGCGAAAACGGCTGAAGCGGCGATAACGGAAATACCTCTAGGTGATGAAGTTAGAGACCACGGTCATTATGGTCATGGTAAGGAATAGTCAAGAATGGGATGTTGAAGTTCAATATGGCATCAACTGTCGAAAAATTGCACCATTTTAAGTAGGCGGGTAAGCGCAAGGCCTTATCTGCAGGAAGACTGTGTTCAGAAGACGAAAGAGTTTTGCAAAGTATCTTCTGCAAAGTATCTTCTGCAAAGTATCTTCTGCAAAGTATCTTCTTCGTTCGTTTGGAAAGTTGTCACAGCTACCCCAGCCTGTGATTATGGCTCCGTCAGCTATCGCCACGCACTTATCTAATAATCAAAACTTGGTCCATGAGACCAAAAAGATAACACCGAAAGTCACTAGACAGATTGATATTGAAGGGGGCACAACGAACGCAAAGGTAAATATCTTACTGGGATGAAATAATCTTTCAATAGTTGACATAATTTGCAGTATGCGCATTATCTTCCAACGTGGAACCATGGACAAAAGTACCCATCACTGGAACCGTTTGAGTACATAGAGCGTGCAAAAGATGCAGATCCTAGCCTGAAAGACGTTTTACCAGTTGGAAGCAATATCAAACCCCTTACGCCAAATATCGGATCAGAAGTCAGCGGCGTGCAACTGAGCCAGCTTAGTGACACGGGGAAAAATCAGCTAGCACTTTTAGTAGCTCAGCGAAAGGTAGTCGCGTTCCGCGATCAAGACTTTGCGGATCTCCCTATTCAAGAAGCTCTGGATTTTGGGAAATATTTTGGACGACACCATATACACCCTACTACTGGCAGCCCGGAAGGCTACCCTGAAGTTCATATCGTGCATCGTTCACCAACAGGAGATCCCAACAATGATATTGGCCAAGATAATCGAAACCATGGCACTGCATGGCATTCTGATGTTTCTTTCGAGGATCAGCCTCCAGGAATCACGTTCCTCTACGCTCTGGACCTGCCAGAGGTTGGAGGAGATACGGTATTCGCTGATGGAGTTGAGGCATATAAACGATTGTCACCAGCGCTCCAACAGAGATTGCATGGATTGAAAGCCGTGCATTCAAATGTTGAATCGCACGAAAGGATACGGGCGAATGGGCTGGTCCTAAGGCGAGAACCCACGGAAACGGAGCATCCCATTGTCAGAACTCATCCTGCTACTGGAGAGAAGTCATTATTTATAACTGGAGGGTGTGAGTAGACTCAAAATAATCTTCCCATCATGATTATTGTAGCACTAACCAGAAGATCCAGTCTTAAGAAGGATCGTCGGATTGAAGAAGGAAGAAAGCGATGCTTTGATCAAGTTTCTGCGTGGACTTATTGAAGATAGCCAAGACCTTCATACCAGGGTCTTCTGGAAGCCGAAGACAGTAGTAGTTTGGGATGTAAGTCTCATTACATACTTTCGAAATGGGAATATAAAGATCATGACATGCTAAGAGTTTGCAGAATCGCGTGACCGCGCATACTGCATTATTCGATTTCAATAGAGATAATCCTACCGAGCGCCGCCACTTGGGACGCATCACATTGCAAGCGGAGCGCCCATATGAAACATCATTTGTTGGTCTGAGTACCTCCTAGTCCTTAGATCGTTTCTCAATTAATAAGAAAATATATTATTGGCTATGAAAATCCACAAAAGTGAATTGTCCAAGCGAGAATTTCCAATCCTAACACTCCTTAATCTACCCCGATACACAGCCCACCCAACCAAGCATGGCTGTGAAAATAAGTATATCATATAGTTAAAACATTCAAAAACAATCATATATGTCTTCACGAGTTTTTTAATTGATTCAGTCACATGATATAGATCATTGATAACACCCAGGTTCCTTAGTGACCAGCGCTCATAGAGGGTAGCAAAAGGGATCTTCTCTTGACCATACTCAGACTGCTCTATATTGGGCTAATCGCTGGCTCGGCTCTGGCTAGGGCAGATACTCCTCAGATCCAAAGTCGGAAATGTACTGTATTAGGTTCACTTGTCACTTGAGATCGTGTTGGAAATTATTGAACATCCTTCATTTGATAAGTCGTATTGTCTTTTCCACTTGAATAACTACCTCTATTATATCCCATATATCTGCTCCTCTCCATGTCATTGTGCACCTCTAATCTATAGCAAGTGCTGCAGCCTTTCTCTGATCCTTTCGCCAAACAAGGAGCCATGATACAAGAATCGCGGTAATCGCAACTATGAGAAAGCAAAGACAGACTACGTATGAAACGTGGTAGCTTGGACCGAAGACGGTACTGTAGACATGAGGTCCAACGATTCCTCCAAACTGCGCCATTGCATTAGTGAGGCCAATTCCGATACCAGCAGCCACGGTTCCTTCAAGAGCTCGGATACGCTCGGGCCAGATGACTGGGTATGCAGATCCGGCGCATGATGTTGCGACGATGAGGCAAAGATATTTGACTACTGCATTCGGAATAGTTATGAGAAGAATGTAACAAATGATTATCGTGCTTTCAACTGTTTCGGAATTAGCACGGAGAAACAGCTGTAAAGTTCTGAAACTCTTACTAGCGACTGCTGTGACCCAAGGCCTGATCCATTTCTTGTGCAGCATGTAACCCATGAGGTTGAGGAATAGAAAACAAGAAAAGTACGGCGGCTATGAAAAAGCATAAGCATTAGCTTTTGTCCCATTTAAAAAAAAGTTTCAAACGTACGATATTCATCAATTGGGAGAGGGAGGTCGTCGTGAAGCCCAATTGATAGATGACTGTTGGTAATGCATACGAGACCCCAAATCCGCCAATGCCATGTGCAATCCAATAAATTGCAAATGCGTATAGAGTCGGATCTGAAAACAGAACTTTGAGAGTTTTGAAGTCCCAATTCCCTGAAGCTCCTGATGGTGCAGTGGATGATAGCCGTTCAAGGATGAATGTTCGCTCCTCTTCTTTCAAAAAACGAGCAGTTTGCGGGTAATCTGGAAGTCCGAATAGAGCGACGACTGACAAGATAATGGCTGGTAGACCTTCCAATAGAAAAAGCCATCGCCAACCAGCCAAGTTCCCCAATCCGTTCATGAAGCCAATGGCAAACGCCAAAAGACCACTGAGTGCGCTGGCAATCTGGCCCACGCTGTAAAAGAGGGCGATACGCCAGGGCATCTCTGTCGGTTTGTACCAGAAAGACATGTGGTAGAGTACTGCTGGATAGAAGCCAGCTTCTGCCATGCCTATCAAAAAGCGTACCGCCATCATCTCTCTAAAGTTGTGAACAGCAGCGACTGAACAGGCGCAGATACCCCAACCTAGAATGAGGACAAACATCCATCTTGAAGGTCGGAACTTTTTGAGAAGTAGTGTATTGCTAGGCTCAAAAATCAGGTAGCTGTATGAGAAGATCGAGAGCGTCCAGGCCCATTGTGACGGATTGAAATGGAGTTGCTTTTTGATATTCGTCCCAGCTTCGAGATTGATGATTGCCGCATTCGAATAGTTGGATGAATCGATAACACGGAAGATATACACCAGTGAATAGAAACCGACGAGCCAGAAATCAACCTTTCGCAATATCTTTTTCTCGAATGCCTTGTCATGCTCCTCGCCTTGACCCACACTGTCTTCATCGATGGAAGGCGATGTACTGACATACGAAGGAACTGGCGCATCTCGTTCTTTTTCATCGGCCATCTCGTCTCGTTGTAAGGAAGGAAGTGTGAGAATATCACCGAGCTGTGAGCTTGATGTATGTACGAACGTGAATTGTGTCTTCACCGAATTCGAATTTCATTGCGAGAAAAGTATATCTAGACTCTCAATCTTCTATCACGTATTAACGCTCTGTGAAGGCGATATATTGTTAACAAATTGCATGCATCTTGCAGTGTCCAAATCTCACCACGTTGGAAGTCTGATCGTAGGACTCCAGGTCGACGAACAGCCCTGACAAATGATGCCATGATAGATCTGATCACGACATACAGTCGACAAATCCCATTTACATGATCGCCCTTGATAACGTGCTTATCAGGAACAGATGTTCAATGGAGTGGACTTCAGTTGTCCAGACGCGCCCCCTATCCCACTCGCTTAAGCTAGGCCTTCCACTTGCCGGCGGGGTAGCTTGCCTGAGAGTGGGGGTTATGTGTTTTGAGGGGTGCACTATTCCTATTTGGTATCATTTAACGAAAGATCCAATGATCGACTAAGCACGCAATACATGCAACAGTTGTGAGATTGAGAGGAACGAAGGTTCCTTACCACTTTAAGTAACCATCAATAATCAATATTCCGTATTAGTTTACCGCTGAAACTGCGACGAAAATCCCCTTCAAATATATTTTCATAGTTTTTGAAGCGCTATTATACCCGCCTCTTGCTTGCGAAAAGTCGAACGCAGCTCGTCAACGGAGGTTTTTCTGTTGAACTTCTTGCATTATGGCACCATCGGCCATTGAGCCAGCTTCCCAATCTCCAACCGCTAACCGAATCCTGGTCAAGCCATGGAGTCGCCCTTCACAAACTAAGGAGGACCTTGATTGGGCACCACTAGTTAAGATTGACCTTTCACGTTTCGACGAGCCAGGTGGCAAACAAGAGCTCGCCAAAAAACTCTACGACGCAGTCACGAAGGTTGGATTCTGGGTCGTCGTCAATACCGGTCTCGACGATGAGCGTGTCTTGCGACAATTCAGCATCGGCGATACTTTCTTCAAAGAACCACTTGAAGAGAAGCGTAAAGCTCCTTGCAACTTTGCCGAGGGAGAATACTTTGGGTATCGTGAGAATTCAAGATGGGTTGGTAACACGGGAGTGAAGGAGAATATTGAGATGGTAAGTATCTTTACTTAAAACCGTTCAAGGACATTTGCTTACAAAGTGAAGCTTAATATCCCCAAAGCAATACCCGCTTACACCAAAGAGCCATTACATGAGATCACTCGTCAAAACTATGAAGAGATAGCATCCTTCCATCGCGACGTCTGGGAGAAAGTTATTCGAAAACTGTTTGTGCTTATTGCCATTATTCTCGAGTTGCCGGAAGACTATCTTGCCAATGCGCACGCCTACGATGAGGAATCGGATGACCATCTTCGCTACATGATTTATAATGTTAGAACACAAGATGAATGGGATCGTGCTCAAGCGTATTCGAAAGGCGGGCATACCGACTTCGGTAGTCTGACATTGTTATTCTCGCAGCATGTTGCGGGGTTGCAAATTCGGACGCCGGAAGGGGAGTGGAAGTATGTCAAGCCTGTTGAAGGAGGCATAACGTGTAATGCAGCCGATACTTTGACTTTTCTTACGAAAGGTAAGATTTGCTTCGGTCTGATACATCGATATTTTGCTCATTGTTCTCATAGGTTTTGTGAAGTCTACCGTGCACCGTGTCGTTACGCCGCCAAAAGACCAGATCAATATCCCCCGACTGGGCTTACTCTACTTCAGTAGACCTGGAGCTAATGCTTTAATGAAACCAGTGCCTTCACCTTTGCTAGACCGCCTTGGTCTCCTGACCGAGGAGGATAAAGATCCGGATCAACCAGTTGTCACGGGAACGGACTACGTTCGTGCAAGGGTTAAGGATGTTCATTACAAGACTGTTCTAGACAAGCGCGAAGGCACTTCTTTCGAGTTCAAGGGCTTGAAAGTCCAGAACTATTATGAGTAAACTTTGTATTGTTTGTATCAAACGTTTCCATAAGCAGGCTTCAAGTCCTTGCCCATGCCACAGAACACACTCGTGACTAAATGAAAATGACCCCTCAATGATGTACTCTTCAACATTTGCGAGTTGTTTAATCTAACAGTTTTAAATCCCTCATACTAGTTTTGTATGATAAGAAAGGATGCTTTGTGGATATAGTCCTCGTTGCCCATTATTTTTATCTTTCTGAGCACTGTGATGTTTCTTCCCAGCCTATTGTCGCTTCTAATACTGTCCGAAGCGCCAGCGATGAGGCTGCACACACTAAACTCATGCGTGAAGCCTAACTACCATAGTTTGAGCACTGCGGTAGGAATTGATATAGATGAATGAAGGGGCCCATAGAACACAGCTAATATCTACGATCCGAAATGATTGCCCTGAAGAAACTTGAATATCTTGGTCGAACCTATATCATACTATCAATGCCAATGACCCAACTCTCGCGTCAACTCTTCACTCTACCGGTTGAAATTAGACGAAGTGGGATTTTGCCACGCGGGGCAATTGCTTTGTGTTTTTGTCGTTCCGTCGCATACGATGCCTATATACTCGCTGGATTTGTATACAATATTCCTAATTTGCTATTAAGCAACTCAAACGGTTTCCTCACCCAAACATCGTGTGATCTCAACCCCATCCTGTCTCTTTCATTAGTGACGTTCTCATTACGTGATTCAGAACTAACCTTTTCGCCAGTAGGCTCGAAGCTGTCTATCAGCTCGCTTTGATAGACCAGATTTGGATTTCCCATCACTTCTGTGCTCAACGTCTCTACCTTCCCATACTGCGCAGCTGACCTTCCGGGAAAGTTGGCCGTGTCCTGCTGGCTCTGATGCATCAACTCTCTCCTTTTTTCTCGTACGCTACTTCTGACGTATTTGAGGTACGGAGGATTGCCAGGACTGATCACATTGTCAGCTGCCAACACAGTTCCCTTGCCGATCATCCCCAGGGACTCGCAAAGTTTCAGATCAGTAGTATATGCTGGCTTGTAATGATCCAGGAACATCATATCAATTTGCTTGACTTTTGCAGCACCATATAAATGTTGGATTCCTTCATCACTAGGGCCCACAACGACTTCGACGATGTCACTTAAGCCCGCAAAGTCAATTAGAGCTTTGATATTCTTCGCGAATTTAGGACTTCTTTCCAATGAGAAGTACCTTTGGCCGCCAGATGCCCGAACGGCATCACCAAAAAGAATGGTCGAGTAGCCGCAGTACCCTCCAAGCTCGAGCATAATATTGGGCTTCGTTTTCCGTATGATGTCGGTCACGATCTTGCCTTTATCCTCCCCAACGTTCATCAAATACTTTCTAGTTCGTGCATATTCATCAATTCCCTTGAGAATAGCAGCGGGCGACCCCCGTAAGTCTGCCTTGCCTGTGATGAATGTGACCAGCTCTTCTTCTCTCCCATCATCGAACTACTGTCGGTCAGCTTGGGGTCAAACGGTAAGTCACTGACTTACAAATGTCTCTTCTTGACTGGCGTAAGCCTTGGACTCGTCAAACGATGGCATGTTGCGATGATTTCCCCCTGATAGCTATTGTATTCATGCAAGCTGAGTCCTGTGTTTTAGCTGCCGACCCCTCAGTTTGGTATCTGAATTCTTGAACAGTTGCATAGTTCGGGAGAACTTGCTTTATGAGATACCTAGCGTGAAAGTGTTGATCGCAATGACCCGCTCTTCTTGCCGAGGAATTGTTGGAGCACGCAATGTGATTTGTCTTACGAAATCTAAAAATCATGATACGCATCTGAAAGTCAATTGAAGTCATGATTCTAGTACATTGGATATTGACGCTGCATCATGACTTCTTTGGGGCGGAACTATAAGACTAGCTTCGCGCTGGTGCATCGTGTCAAACGGCCAGGGCCACCTCCGCACTGCATAACTTCACCACGATGTGAAGAAGGGGGGGCCGTCTGTGGTAGTGCATTCTCAGAAATCCGCAAAATGGGATGGGACCTACGTCAGTTTCATCCTTGAGCCGTCTGCTCCATTTTTCATAGCTTCATGACCTTAAGGCACCATCATTTGCGTATGTTAGTTGTCTACTTCCCGTTGCATCGTACTAGGCGGGGAATATAGGCTGTGAGAGGTGCAGCTAGAGATAGCCTTGCAGTTACTAAAGTTAGATGCTCTGGGCATCTAGACCATTACATGTATCGACATCGCGCACAGGTCCAGAAATCTTGCCATTTTATTTTCGTTGATCGAGAATTTAGAGAGGAGCGGGATCAGGTACCGCCAAAACTAGTATAACGAAGATTTCCAGGCCGGATTTGAAGCTAGACCAGAGTGATCCTGGCATCTCCTTGTCAATAGGTCATCATTACATACCTCATTATGATAGTATAGCTGATATATGAGAGCCACTCAAAGCATTCTAATCTCCTCAAGTTCAACACATCTTTCTATTCCTAGATTTGTTTTCAACTATTTTCTCATCATGTCTGATCTCAAGGCCACGGTCGCTGAAACCAAAACCTCTTCAGGTCATGTTGGATTTCATGTCGAGGGTTATGAAAAGATCGAATATGACTTCACCTTCATTGATGGTGTTTTCGATCTTCAAAATTCCAACCTTGCCGAATGTTACAAAAAGTGGAAGCGATGTTTAGCCGTCACCGATTTGAACATTTACAATATCTATGGCAAGAAGATGGAGAAATATTTCGAACACTATGGCCTCGAACTCAAGATCCACAAGACGAAGATTGGCGAGAAGGCGAAGACCATGCCAACACTCCTGAGCATTATCGATGCAATGAACGAATTTGGCATCTACCGCAAAGTTTGTATTCTGTGCCGGATAGGCTACTTTCCTGGGAAATGCTGATCCGTATCAGGAACCTGTTTTAGTTGTTGGCGGAGGACTTGTGACGGATGTCGCAGGGTAAAATCTTTCCTCTTTGTACAGAGAGTTCAAGGCACTCTCCCATCAATCTCCTATGTGGTACACTTCAACAGAGCAATTGCTGACTGATACACACTCAGATTCGCCTGCGCCGCATATAGACGCAACACGAACTTCATTCGTGTTCCAACTACTGTTATCGGCTTAATCGATGCCTCTGTCTCCATCAAAGTCGCTGTTAATTACGGTGAAATGAAGAACAGACTCGGCGCTTATCACGCACCCATTCATACCTTCCTCGATTTCACATTTCTGAGAACGTTGCCAACCGCACAGATTCGCAACGGCTTCGCAGAATTGATTAAGATCTCAACGTGCTCCCACCTCGACACCTTCAACTTGCTCGACAAGTACTGTGAGCAACTCATCGAGAAGTCTTTCGGCCGTGCCGATGGCTCCTCTCAGGAGCTGGTTGATGCTGCCGACAAGATCAACAGGGAGGGTATTCATGAGATGCTGAAGCTCGAGACTCCGAACCTTCACGAGATTGGTCTGGATCGTGTCATCGCCTACGGTCACACTTGGTCACCATTGCATGAGTTGGTCCCAAAGACCCCATTGCGTCATGGCCATGCCATCTCCATCGATATGGCTTACTCTGCCACCCTTGCCAATGATCGCAAACTCATTACCGATGTTGAACATCGACGCATTCTCAATCTCTTTTGTCGTGCCGGTCTGTCCATGGACCATCATCAGTTTGACGAGGAAATTCTGGCGCGAGCTACAGCGGCTATTCTCAAGACTCGCGATGGGCTGTTGCGTGCTGCAGTGCCGAGTCCCATCGGCACTTGCACTTTCTTGAACGATGTGTCTGCCGAGGAGATGAATGCTGCTTTGCGGAGACATAAGGAACTCATGAAAGAGTATCCTCGGAATGGAGAAGGTCTTGAAGCATACGTTGATGCTTCAGATACTGGATATACCGAGAATGGCAAGATGGAAGAAGAGAAGGTGCTCGAAGCTGCTGCGAAAAAGGCAGGAAGTCTCAATGAGACTAATGGCATGAATGGAGTCGACGCTCGTGCTGTGAATGGTGCCAATGGTTATATCAACGACAAGCTGACAAGCGGGAGCAGCGTTGCCTCCAATGGTGTGAATAGCAATGCCTTGAAGGGTATTACTGTTGCGGAGGGGCGCTAAAATAAGTCCATGAATGCGCATATGATTTAATAGACAAAAGTCACACATCATGTTTTTATAGAATATACAGCCAATTTCGGGATAATTATATTCATACATCGGGACCAGTATAAGTTATATCATTTCTATATTTGCATCACATCGTATTAATGCAGTCCCAAGTCTCGTGATTGCTTTCATTGATCATCGTCTATGTCGAATGCTTTCTTCTTTCTCAAACTATGTATTTAGTTCATATTATCAAACTCTCGTCAAGTTCAAGCTCAGGTGCCCAGCTGAGAAATAATTTCAAAAATTCCATGTTTGAGCTATAATCATTATGATCCATTTATCCTTGTGGGTCGTCGCTCGTAAAAATCTTTAGAGTTGATACATAATTGAGTAAACACACAATTTTGAATTTTTCTAAGTAACATATAGCCCTGCATCATAAAATAACTATAAGATCCAGCTCTGCTCCAATTAAGCATCTGCTGGCCCTAAAACGAGTACTTTCCCCGCATACATCGACTTCACCTCAGGGAGTCTGTTTTCTTCCTACCCATTCCGATTCTGCTTCTAACCAAGTCCACATCTTTTGTATGAGCCTTTTCTCTACTGATGAGACGGAGCGAATAGCTATTGAGCTTTTCTCAGCATTCCCAACTTCGAAATGCACGCGAGTTTCGTTCCGAAGACTACTCTCGTCTGGTCTGGAACCCCTTCCCCAAAGCCACAGCAGATTTTTGGCCGGATGAGACTCAAGATTCTCAAGTTTCTCAAGCCACAATTCATGCTCTACTATGTCAAATGGTTTCGAGCTAATCTCACGGATCCACATAAGAAGATCCATCCAAGATGTAGCCGTGGAGTTGTTAACTAAATGGAACACCCCGCATGGCTCTCTTGTGTTTTCACTTGCGGTAGTTTCAAGGGCAATTTCCAAAACAGCATTGGCAGCTGTATCGAGGGGAAGCCAACTCAGCTTGTCTTGTCTCCGTGGGAGGCACCCAAGGACTTCAACAGTGCTTAACATCATTGGCCATGCTTCACTCAGATTCCATACCCCATTCACCGTATCCCCAGTCAATTGTCCTATACGCAGTATCTGAATCCTTCCTGCCATATCTTGCAACTTTGAAGCTGCTAAGCATATATTTTCCGCCACCCATTTGCTTTGTGAGTAGCCTAATGAGTCTGCCTCTGAGGGATCTGAAGGAATTTTCTCTGCAATATTTAACGGGTGGTTTTTACCAAGAACGCTTGCCGTACTGGAGCAGAATGCTAACTGAGCAGGTTTTTCGCATGAAATTACTAGGTGGATGAGATTATGGAGGCCAACGATGTTATCGTCTTCGAAAGATCGGAGTGGGAGAGAGAAATTGACAGTCCAAGCAGACTATCTTTATTAGTTAAATCCTCATTGATAAGATGACCGCTGCTGAACTTACGTGAATGATATGCGTAGCATTGGATCGAAGTGTATCCAACAACTCTGGCGAGATACCTAAGTCTGGTCGTCCTAGCTGCGCAGATACGCACTGGATCTTCGAATGCTTCAACAGTGGAAGCTTACGACGTTTAGTCAAGCTGTCAGAAATTCTTGCTGTCGCGCTCTGCTGATCCGAAGCTCTGACCAGACAGAATACCACTGATACAGCTGCATCATGACGCAGAATGTCCAGAATATGAGCACCAAGTGCTCCAGTAGCGCCTGTGAGTATCTATATCTGCTTAGAATATTCGCCACCAAAAGAAACTTGTTCTACACACCACAACTTTCACATCTCGATTGCCCTCTTGCAATGAGTTTTTGTTTACAACAGCTTTTGGTCTGGCAAAAACAGAGTATCGTTGGACGAGATCAAGCATATATCGTTCGTCATTTAATGATTTATCGTCTTTCCCATTTTTGACTTCAAGGACGTATTGAGCGAGTCTAGAATGTTAGTGAACCAGACAATACCAACATCTTATAGACCGTACCTTTGTATGTTTCCACAGTCGTAGACAGTATTCCAAGGCAGTTTTTGGTCTCCATGTAAGAGCTTCTATTCATTAATCAGCTACTAATTTTGCAATCTCTTTACTACTCACTCTCTGTAGCATCGATCTGATCTGGGCACATTTTGCAGAATCAACCCCACTCTTGAAAAAGTCTGCTTGGTCATCACTCATTGGCTGCTCGAGCAAATTATCGACAATATCTCTAACTAGAGAGATTACGTCTCGACCACTTGAAGCCCCGTTCGCAACATGTTCAGATCCAGCTTGGTAATACAATTGCTCAATGTCCTTCAAAAATCTCTTCTCGGCCATCCCTCGAAGCAGGGTACCCTTGCTACTTCGATCAAGAGCAGGTGTATCAACATCAAGAATCAGTATCATCCCTCTAGATATTCTTGCATGGTTTTGGCTTCTGCGGTTCACTGTCTGCACGAGATACCATACTTCGCTTTCCAAAGAAGCAGGAGAAATCGCTCCTGGCGATGGAAAGATCAAGGCTCCAGGAACTTGCTTGCCGGTCCCAAACACCAGCACTTCTCTGATGCTAGGACATCTAGAGCTGATATCGTCTTCGATAGGAGCAGGATCGAATTTCTTTCCAGTCAACAAGATAATCTGACTGTCGCTCCTGCTGTGGTATCTCCACGCATTTGGGTACGTTGGATGGGGCTCAAACAGATCGTTTGTAGCGAAGCTTCCGTCTGGACGGTTCCTTCTCGCCATATGTGGCCAGTGAGGCCGAACAACTAATTCATATAACTCTGTATCATCTAACTGCGGCTCGAAATGGAGAAGTTTTGTGTTGGAATTGGGTAACCGGAGGTACTGCCAGTCGTTATCTTTTTCGTACTTGCGATGAGAACACAATAAAAATCCACACTCGGCACTTCCAAATCGAGATACCAAATTGATGTCCTTTTTCACCAGATCATCTCCAACTTGCGGAGGTAGTGCAGCTCCACCAACTCCAACAATAGCCATCTTCTGCAACATGTTGACCGCGGAAGGGTCTTCGGCGAGCATTTGAAGAACGAATGGGACACTTGAAAAGTATTTCACGGAAGGCAATGATGGATGACTCTCCACACTTCTAGCTGAAACTTCAAGACATGATAGTATGGTACTTGTGGTGATGGGTCGTTTGTTGCCTGGAAACAACCAAATTAAGGCGCTGCTCGTCCATGCTCGGAAGCAATCAGCGACTCCTCCGTGATATAAAGGAGTTGTAGTAAATGTCGCAGCGTCAGAGCCATCGAGATTTGGTAAGACACCTACACCTCCGTGATGTGATTGTGGGATTGGCTTTGGGAAACCTGATGAGGTCCCCGATGTATGGTGTATGTAGGCTGTGTCGGTTGCAGTCGGGTTGGAGGCTGCTTTGAAAGACATCGAGTAGTCGAAAAGGACTTCCATATTCAGGCCTTTAGGCTGCCAGGGAATCCCATGAATAGCTAGTTGGTCTGAATACGATGCTGTAGATGAAGCGAGATCGGTGTATGCTTCGTCGTGAATGAGAAAAGGGGCATCACATGACTTGCATAAGTGAGCGATGGCTTCTGGTTGGCATTGCGGCCTATTCTCAGATCAGTTCAATCTCTTATTGATTATTATGAGGAACTTTGTACCACTTACGCAATGAGCAGAACTGCAAACCCAGCCCGCATTAATCCCAGCCAAGCGAAAAGAAAGTCTGTCGAACTCGGACAAAGCAGCGCCACACATTTGGCAGATTGGTTCATCAAATTTTCATGAATGATAGACATAAGCTCTGCTGCGGCCGCTATTGATCTTTCGTGAAGGTCACCATATGCTGATAGGGTTAGCGGCTA
Organism: Mollisiaceae sp. DMI_Dod_QoI; assembly: GCA_009613015.1. Classification (NCBI taxonomy): domain Eukaryota; kingdom Fungi; phylum Ascomycota; class Leotiomycetes; order Helotiales; family Mollisiaceae; species Mollisiaceae sp. DMI_Dod_QoI. Next base: position 24,782 of record VXCB01000210.1, read on the forward strand.
TGTCAATGTAGATCACGTGAAACATACTGAACAAATCACACCCCCAATCCTGGCCTTCATTTCGTGGAAATGGAAACCCACAAGCGAACTGTTCTCCGTGTTGTTGTGCTTGGGTGTCAATAAGCTCGTTGATCGTGCTGAAGTTTTTGTGAGGCAAGTCAGCTGCCTGACCGAGTGTGCACGTAAAGTAGTTCAAAGGAGCATCGCCAGAGTTTTCTTGAGACATTTCAAATGAAAAGTTATCCAAGAGTCCACACAACATGAGAGCAACTTACATGAATTGAATAGTAATCTAGAATACCCCCAGAAATGGAGAAACTTCAGAGCAGCTGAAATCTAAACGTCATGACTTTGGTTCAACACGCTAGTTGGTGGAAAGGGGTCCACACCATACTATGAGCAGATGGTCAAAAATACTTCATCACTGATTACATTCATGTTCGAACCAAGCTTGTTTTCGTTTCAAATTTCCGACTCGTTCACCCAGGCACCAGGCGTCGTCGGTGTCACACGTTCGCACATCCCCCAGAATTCTCCTGCAAACTCGTCTGTAGGTTCGGACCACCAAAGCCTCCAGTCTGCCGGTAAAGCGGCCGGCTCAATTGCAATTAGTCGCAGAGTACCATAGGAACTATTCACTGCTTGGGTGGTCTTTCCATGACCTCCAACCTTCACTGTTCGCTGCCGTCGAGAGAAGTCCTTGCATACAAGCCCAGAATGATGGAGATGTCTCTCTTTTATTCCGTATTGAAGAATATCAACCCCAGTCTGCTGCAGGGCCAAGAGCCATAGCTGAAGGAACATGGATATAGTCTTGATCTCCTTGGATAACAAACCGTTCCAAATGAAAATCAGGCTTTTGAAGCCCATCATCAAAGGAGTAAGATTCAGGTCTGAAATTGTATGAAGATCAGCGTTGCTGAGGTCGAACTCGCGAAGAAATAACCTCCAGCCGTTCCGTGACAGCATCTCTTTCTCTGAAGGGTGCTGAACTGGTCCGAATCCTTCGTCGAGATATTGAGTTAGCTTTTCCGATCCTTGAACCTCGTGCGCAAACCCTCCGCCTAGGCGTGATGCTATCCGATGGGACAAAGTGACGTTGTTGTCACTTTTGGCCTTCAATGCTACGCTAGGGTCAATATTTGCTAACACCGCTCGAGCTAACTCGGGCCCATTGTGCTGGCTATTTCTGGCGATGTTGATAGCAAGTTGTGCATGCTCCGCCGCCGTATGCATGTAATCACGGGACTGGGCAAGTAACCAGACTAACACCTCTTTACGCCCATAAAAGGAACATCTATCTATGTTGTAGTCGCAGCAGTAGAATATATCCTCTTCCTCATATTTGTACAATAGCTTGACAATTTCGAACATAGCAATTCCTTGCTGGAATGACATCCATCCACCGTAGTAGAGGACCTGATTTAGGATAGATCTGAAAGCATTAGACTACATTTAGCTAAGAAGGAATAACAATATACTCACCCAAATCTGGTATGGTCTACACGTGCTCCATTCTGAAGCAGCCACCGACACGTATCAACATGGCCATTCAAAGCTGCAATCTTCGACATTGTAAGCTAGAGAAGCAAAACGGGATATGTTCTAATTGGAAAACATGTGGTTCTTTAACTTACCGATAGTAGCGTACATCCATCTTCTGTCTGGTCGAACAAAGAAGCTTTTTTGCGAACGATCATATGTTGTAGCTTTGAGAGCGAGCCCTGCTCAGCGTATTGGATTTGCTTCGATTTGCTCGAAATCACGTTGTACGCTGCGAATTGGCATGTCCATCCCAGGTCCGCTTTGTAGCACCGAAGCTGCCAAGCTCTGCTACTAGACCAGGATGGAGCACGATACCTCGCAACCACCTGAGAGTGTGCATCTCGATCTAATTGTTGAATTGACATTCTGCGCTTTAATTGTTGTTGCTTCGACAACTCGATAGAGCCGAAAATTGGGGTTTCAACAGTCAGATTCGATCCTGTGATCCAATTCAAGAAGGACAAAAAGTCCCTGAAAACAGAACCGACGAAGACTTTGGTGACATGGAAAACTTTTCCATCAGTGTGGGAGGCAAAAAAGCCTGCAAATAGGGCAACCATTGCTAACCGTAGCTGAATTGGGTCTTGCGTGATAAGAAACAAGAAGATCAGTACCAAACATGAGATCAACACTCCAGAATGTGTGACATATATTGAGTGCGGTGTTATGCTTGGTGGATTTTCATCCTGTTCGTCCATACTCGATGCTGGTTCGACTTGACGATTTTCTGGCAACATTGAAGCCATTGACTCGAGCTGCATCTGAAAAAGTGCTCTGCAGCTGGTTTCAGTCGTTGATTGGGCTTGATGAGAGATCTGTAAGAGACATACCTAGTATAGCTCTGGTGCGCTAGGGACAGAATATTCGTGGCCCTTTTCAACCGTGATTTGTAACGCTTGAGTTGATCTTGCCTGAAAACAACATTGAGCGCTGCCTTGTGCTTCCGAAACCTATTTTTACTCAAGGACCGATAAGACAAGATTTCCACCAGATCATTGAGTTCTCGCGCACCCTCTCTGCAGATGACGAGGCTCCGGTGAAGGAGTTCATTGTTGAAAGCCGTATCAGGTAAACGTTTGTGAGTATACTCTTTCTCGAGGTCGCAAAGTATACAATTAATGAATTCCAGGTCTTGCATGATTGATGCAATCTCGAGGGGGGCATCCTTCATGCCATCCCAGTAGCCTTTCAATTTGATAATACCTTCAGCAGCTTGTCCTGTGAGTTGAGCAACGCTAGCGAGAATTCCAATGACTTCAGCCATGAGGAGCGGGAGCTAAGGTTTGAGGCAGAACTCACGAATGATTATCGTTCTCGGTGGATTTGTAGGAGCTATGAATGCCCATGAGTGGCTTAGAGATTTGCGCTCAGCCACGCTATAGGCGGGATGTGCACAGCCTTTCGCCAAAAGTCTCCGCCATCTGCCTCTGAAGCTGCCTCGCAGGCTTGGGCTGGTGTGGTAGGAGATGCATAGTAAGCTTTCAACAACTATCGTCCGAGCCCTTTTGCCGGAAAGGGATTGTGAATAGCCCGCGATGCTGATCACGTGGTAATCGCGGCTTCCGTCTGCTTCGCTGGCAGCCAGTTATACGTATGTTACAAGCGACATAAAAAGAGATTTCAAACAAATGTCTCCATATTATCCTACTTTCCTGCGATTTGTTGCCAATTTCCGTGCAATGATTCCATCTCCTTGCCTCCTTTCAAAGACTTGGCTACTTCTCGCCTCATGATCTCCATAATCTTCTCCTCGCCTTTACTGGTTCTGTCGTTCTCCCATCTCTCATACTCATTCCACCACCACCGATGGGTGACTCCGTCACGACCAAGGTACCCCGCTACGCCATCGTTCCCCACCCTTCGACTCCATGGCTTATCGACAATATAATGCAGGTTTCTTACCTCATCGTCTGCCCACATGTTCTCATGCCAATACCGCATCGTCTTCAAAGCGTTGTACTGCCAGCCAATACTCTGCCATTTCCCTGTGAAGAACTCGGCGAGAAAGTCTTGATCTGGAAATAAGTACCCTTTTACCCTCGGATCTGAATTCAGAAACTTCACCATATCTTGCCACTGAGATTCATGCGGCGTGAAGAGAAACATGCCACTGTTGAGCAAAGTATGCGTTCTCTTATGAACTGCATTGCCATTGACCAGTCTGAAATCTGGAACAGGTGTCGGAGGGCTTCCAGGTCTCAACCCCGCGTATGCACAATTTTTCTTTGTCCAGTCTTCTGGAGCCCAGCTATCGCTGTCCAGATTGCATACACATGCATGGTTTGCAGCAATCCAGTCTCTCCCGGGCAACTCATAATCGAATAACTCATCCATGTTTCGCATCACAAGCATATCGGCATCTAGGAAGACGAGCTTCTGGTAGCCATGTCGATGAAGCTGGAACACGCGTAACTTGGTCCATGTATCTTCGAACCGAGTCGCTATGAGCGATGAAGGTGTGTTTTTAGGTGGTGGTGAGAGAGCTGAGATCGATAGTATGGATGCGTTGATGAACGAGCACTCACGCTCGAGTAATGGCAATAGAGAGGGTGGGAAAGATGGCGTTGTGAGGATCAAAAGCGGATACTTGGATGTTTGACGACAGAGACTATAAGCGAGAAGGATAGCTCCGGGAAGGTAGGACGTGCGAGTTAGGAGAGTGACCCAAGCAAATGGGGAGGGGGGCGCAGTAGCATGTTTGTGATTGCTATTCATACTGTCGGAGTTGACGCGACAATGTTCAACAGTCTCCCGCGACTAGAGCTTCTATAAACCCAAGAAAGAACAACGATGCTGTTGTGTTGTATCTTCGAACGAAGAACAACCTTGGGTGATGCTTGATGTTCGACGTAATGTGCTAACTCCTTTGAAGTCTTGTCGTCATTATCTGGCACCCTTTCTAGCAGGAGACGGACTTAGCACTAGCCAGCCCCACCATCTAGATCGGATCCAACTAGACCGTCGAAAGCTCGAGTGAACATTTGATCCATCGCTTGAAGCGCGGGATTTCGAGTATGAGAGTATTTTATTTTGAGGCAGTGCAAAATTGTACGCCTGCAAGCCTGATCATCTTTCACATTTTCCCAGCCGAGTAGCGGTTGGGGACTCGAGCTTTCGAGGCATAACATATAGACTCTTCACCAAGGAAAGGAACATTCAAAATTGTCTTGATATTACCGAACAATAAAACAATCAAGAAGCGAATAAGACAATACTGGCGACGAGACTGAAAAGGAGTGCCGAACCCCTGCTTTCCCAGTTCACAGCACCACTTTTCTGCGTCGAAGAAGAGGAGGCTGCAGCTCCAGTATTCGTGCTCTTTCCTGTGGTTGATGCTCCGGAACCTGTGTTCTTTCCTGTAGCGGTAGGAGCTACACTTCCACTCTGACCAGTTGATCCCGCAGTCGCTGTAACTACGGCAGAACCTGCCCCAACTGATCCGGTTGCAGCACCCGCGTTTGCCTTGAAAGCTGCTGGAGTAATGACACTCGAATACCCCGGGAAAAGTGTCAGAGTGTATGCAGGCGCTCCGAATTCGGTGAAAGCATTTCCAGGCAGATTGGACAATGGCTCGGTGCCCGGCTCGTCTGAAGGGAGGTTCAATGGATTGCTTATGGTCCCGTAAAATGGAAATCCAAACTGCGAGACACAGGTATCGGAGCTATTATCGAGGATAGCACAGTTATCGGTTGATTGTGAGATCAACTTCTGGGTGTCGGATAGTTCTTGTTGGAATCCCAATATTGATAAGTCGGACTTTGGACACACATTGAGAATGCTTCGGCAGGTTAGATCGTGCATAGTTAGAGAAATTGAGTCAGACGTACTTGGAGACGGGGAAAGAAAATTCGCAGCATTCGCATTCATAGGTGGCATCGAGGTCACCGCTCCCAGCGACGGTAGTGCATGCTGTGTTAAAGTTTATGTAGGTCTTGTTGCCGTAGACATAACCAAGGTTACAGGCTATTGTATCAATGAGCGAAAAGTAGCCAACTTGGGAGAGAAAGCTCACAGCAGGCTCCATCGGAGGCGTCATCCGGAGGAGGATAAAATGGAATGTTCCCATTCTGCACGAGGTCGGTTCCATCGAAGTAACTCAGTGCTGTAAGCTGATATTCACACGAGTAGACCTTTTCGGCGTCAGCTCTGATTGTTCGAGGGAGGAACAACGTACCTGGTTCCAGCAGCTTTGAATCCAGCATCCTACATTACTGGCAAGCCAAGCTCCATTACATCCCAATATGCAATCAGTATATGCGCCAGTGCCCTTCACGAAGTTGGAATCGCAAAATTGGACGCAGGAATCGGCGTTGCTGCTTTGCGTGTCGTAACAAGAGAGAAATCCTTTGGTGTCAACACATCCTTCACCGGTGGGATTCCAGTTTCTTGTGTCGCAAATAACACTGGAGGGAGCAAAACAGACAATACCTGCTACAAGCAGGCGCAGATTTGACTTCAAAAAACCCATGGTTGTAGAGTAAACGAACTTTGGTAATAATCAAAGACCAAATAGAAACCTGAGGGTAACGCGACCTGTTGTACCTATGTACTCTTCAAGTAGACCGAGAACCTTGCCGCGTGATACATAAAAGGGAGGTAGGGAGGGGAAAAGCCAGCCGAACCCCCTGGTTTGAGCCTCTTTTCGATAGTTTCTTTTGCACGACCCTTGATCGAGTGACAAGCCTCGGATTTCCACTTATCAGATCACTCAGAACGTGGGAAAGTCCAGCCGCTCTGGCGAGGCAGACAGGAGGAAGCCGCGTCTACTTGGCAAGAAGGAGCGACCCATAAAAGAACAATCGACTTAAAATTTAAGCTTACTGAATGATTGGATATCTCGGTCTGGTTGACCAGATTGAGACATTGCGACACGGCTTGGTGCGCCACACGATGCACGAAATGCATACGGCTGAGCAGCACCAAGCCCGAAGAGAGAAAGTTCAGAATGCTTGCAACACCGAGCAGCGATGGAGGTTGTGAGTCGTGACAATGTGAAGGACTGGTGGCCCATGCTAATGCTAATGCTCATGCTCATGCTCATGCTTTCAGATCATCTGGCGGCTTGATCGCTTGAAAGTTGAAAGTCCAGATTGAAAGCATGGAAAGGAGGAGCAAGAGGAACGAGGAGGAAAGTAGGAGACGCAGAGTGTCGGGAGGATTCCATTCAATTTCGCTAGCTTGCGGTTAGCTTCAAGTCCACGGAAACTCCCGGCCTTGCCTCCAGCGAGGACGGAACGCAAGAGTCAAGACAGCACATGAACAACATATGAACGCTCGACCTAGGTACCTACACCCGGTGTATTTCTTCAAAAATGGGGTACTTTCCAGTCAATGTATAGCTCGGAGCCCATCGCGAACGCGAAGAGTGGGCGACAACCACAGAAGGCAGAGAACAGAAGGAAAGCAGCCAAACAGGAACAGGAAAAATCACCGCTACCTCGAATAATCTCTTGCGACATACGGAACCTCCTACAAATCGAATGTTTGTCATGTCCATCTGCCAGATTAGACCTATTCGACGTCGCTGCCTTTCTTTTTGTATAACCAACTTCTACCTGCTTCGCCGCGCAAACACGACACTCCTAGGCAACGAAACTTCTTCTGCAGAACGAACTATGATTGGTGGATCAATAGAACATTCCGAATATCCAAAGACAGCTCTTATGGGCGTATAAATCGTGCGTGCAATAAGCGGAACAATCGGATCGTAGAAGCAGCTTCAAACACAACATCTATTAATTCCAGGAAACGCAATTTCTTTCGAACCCTTCATTTTCTGAAGATAAGTTATACCCGTATGGAAGCTGTGGTTGAAACCAAACAGCTTCGTGCCTTGTACGAGGACCAAGTAGTAAATCTTTTGCGTTACGCCTCGTGCAGTTCTTTATCGACTGCTCTCACTACGCACCAGGCACCAGGCACCATATTGAGATACTGTAGCCCGGCGTTCTGCCTAAAAGCGAGCGGTGCTTGATTTGGTTCCTCAAATTGCATTCTCTTTCTGGGTTTATAATTTTAGTGCATTCAAAAGTTTGGTTTGCCAAGTCCTATTCCATGCGTACTTTCTGGTTGGGCATTATGCGCGGATAATTGGCTGCAGGATCCTCATCTTCGAGTCTCGAGCTGCCTTTTCGACTCACCGGTTCGGTGTGACTCATCAACGTTACCTGGACCACCAGGACTGAGACGGAAACCACATCGATATGGAAGAACGTAAAATTGCATGGGAAATGACCCTATATATCTTCATGGCCATCCTCTCTGAATCATTCATACGAGGCAAATATGTCTTCAAATGTTTTAGATGCCTACAGAGTTCCTGTCGGTGATGATCCATTGGCCCCACCCGCGCACAAATTCATTATCCGACCTCTCCAATTTTCCGATATTGGTACACTCGCTATCCTCACTGCAAATGCATGGGATGGCACCCCAATCAATCAATTCTTAGTTCCGCGGGCAGGACTGTATCGAGATGACTCCATTCGGACATTTCGTCAAGGCATTTGGGGTCGCGCTGTCGATAAGCGATGTCTATCCTTGGTTGCATGTTCTACTTCAAATCCTCTTACTCCAATAGCCTACGCCCATTTCAATCGTATAGGAGACGACGATGGCGCTAGACAGTTCGTCCAAAGCATTGGCATAAGGAGGAGACTATTGTTGTTGTTCTTGTCTTGGATAACCTGGGCCTACTTCTCAGCTGAGAACTGGCTGTGGCCGGATCGCTCCTGCGACAAAGACGCAGGGAAGCTCTTTATGGAGTCCATTGCCTTGGACAAAAAACGTTACTGGGAATCTCACCCAGAGCGAGGCAGTAGATGGCATGCTCAGAATATCATCGTGAGTCCGCAATGGCAACGACAAGGGGTTGGTAAGCTCCTCCTCTCGGAAGGTATATCTCGAGCACAAGAGCAACATGTTATCATGGGACTTTCAGCAAGTCCTGCTGGAGAGAAGCTGTATCGAAAGATGGGCTTTCAAATGCTAGGAGACTTCACCTACCACCTTGGCGGGGAGGAGGGCGGTGGCATCATGATCTGGTATCCTGAAGGCATGCAAGAAACAGTGGCATCGGAATAGATGTTTCGATAGGCAGCCCGACAACCCGGTTCATGGACCAGAAGAGATCGAATCCACGAATGCTTTTTTTAGGGGCGCCTATATCTTGATTTTTGGAGTACCTTCCTAGTATGAGATTAGTCACGTGGTGGTATCTGCCCAGTGGAGCCAGGATTTGTCCCTCGTTGACTCTTTAAGTCGTTAGCCTACTATTCTTTTGATACTGCAAACCTGAGCGGTCACTGCACTCTATCAAGCCTTCTGCAGACTTCTAGTTCTTCAAAGTCCCCATACTCTTTTGAGCAGGCCTCGGTTCCTTTCCCAAATGCTTAGCTCCTGTCACTTCCCCGCATTTTCCACACTCATCTGATCGAGGCATTAAGCTTAAATCGAAGATGATCTTCTTAAGGCACCAACGCCATCCCGTCTGGTTGCCAGCCAGTGACCCCTCGTTCATATTTGTATTCCTCATGATTGATATCATTGGTGTATCTGAGATTTCTGCACGTTTTTGCCCTCCCTGTACTGGCATTCGTATGTGGCGTTTTTGGAGTCTGAGGTCATTGTGTCTCTCATCCAGAGCTGTATTCCAAGGATGAAGTGACAAGTAATATTCGGGAATTGCTGCTTCCGTTTGTGCTCGAGAAACATATCTCATTACCCTCTACTATGAGTTAGTCGACTGTCGATCCAAGCTTAACTGCCACTTTACCCCGGATTGATCGTCAAGGTCATTATAGATCTATATTCTGACAAGTCAATCAGAAAAGCTCTTTTGTCATTAATATCGTCAAACCGAGGCCCAAATTCTCAAGAGTAGATTCTCAACGACAAGTGTAAACTTTTATGGAGGGGGCTAAGTAGGCCTCATCTTCTCAACATCCATATATTCAAGATGCACACCCACGACTTACGTTTGATCGCTCCGAATTCGACCTACTTGTTAATTTCTATCCAATATGAAGTACTCGATATATCTTGTAGCCTTAGCAATATATGCCACTGGCGTGGTAGCTTTCCCTTCAAGTATGTTTCACGTGGACATCAGTGAAGAAGAAAAAGGAGAGATCAACAGAATCGCCGCCTCCATTGAGGCCGGAGCCAAGAGCAAACGAGTAGGCACTCCTGTCGCCCCAGGATTCTCAGCTTCCCAGCAGTATGTCTCAACTATCGGTGCCCATACATTCGTTCCACCAGGACAGAATGACCTGCGAGGCCCTTGTCCTGGCTTGAACGCGATGGCAAACCACAACTACATCCCCCACAACGGTGTTGCAACAATCACTCAGTTTGTTCAAGGGACTTATGACGGTCAGCTCCACGTTCGCCACGGCATTCAATTGTACTGACATGACATAGTCTTTGGCATGGGAACAGATCTGGCTACCTTCCTAGCCGTATACGGTGCTGTGTTCGATGGTGACCTCACATCCTGGTCTATCGGTGGACCTCCCCCAGCAGGGCTTTTGAGCTCTATCGGTCTTCTCGGAACACCACAAGGCATCTCAGGATCCCACAACAAGTACGAGTCGGATGTCTCTCCCACAAGACCTGATCTTTATGAATAGTGAGTTGTGTATCAGCCATGCTTCGATGTCCTTCTAATAAAGCACAGTGGCAACGACTACAAGGTCATCCTCAGCCAGTTCGAAGACCTGTACGCTCAACCTCTCGGCCCCAATGGTTATGATCTCACGAGTCTGACACCTTTCCGCGCGAGTCGATTCCAGCAATCCATGAACAACAATCCAAACTTCTTCAACGGCCCGTTTTCAGGCGTTTTGGTGCAACCAGCAGCATACACCTTCATCTACCGATTCATGTCCAACAAATCAGCCGAGTACCCAGAAGGCTATCTCGACGGGGATGTCCTCAAGTCATTCTTCTCAATCACCGGCTCTCCCGGTAGCTTTCAATGGGTCGAAGGAAACGAGCGGATCCCCGACAACTGGTACAAACGCGCGATCGGAGATGAATATACCATCCCTTACTTCAATCTCGATTTGGTTGCTGCCGCTCTCGAATACCCGCAGTTCCTCGATGTAGGCGGAAATACGGGTAAGGTGAATACCTTCACTGGCGTCGACCTTCAGAATGTCACTGGCGGTGTCTATGACGTGCAGACTCTGGCCCAGGGAGACAATGCCATGTGCTTTGCATTTCAATTTGCTCAGCAGGCTTCTCCCGATATCCTGAAGGGAATATTCTCTGCCATCACGACCCCGCTCTCGAAGTTGAACTCAGCACTTGCTGCTGTCTTTTCTGAATTGAGCTGTCCTCAATTGAAATCGATTGACACTTCTCAATTCGCAAACTACCCAGGCTCGAAAGGCACTTACTGAGGGAGTTTGTATGAGGAACATGATTGATAAACGCAGCGAAGCGATGGTGTAGGCCAAGGTTCGTCTTTTATGAGATGTAAGCAGATGATTTGTACGACTATATTGGACTAGAATTTTTTTAATGGGAAGTTGCTGTACATAGCTAGTGCATATGAACGATTTAATGACACAAATGAATATAATTGCTCGTCACTCGTGCTTTTCCCCTTTTTACCTTGGACGTTACACCATCTACAATCCTAGACTCGAAAATTCGAATACATATAGCGGCCAAACCACCCCCAAGACCTTGCAATCGGTGATTGCAGGCACAAAAATTTGGCCTCATCTGTACTTTGACTTCACGAGAACTTTCTCGTTTCGCAGTGGCTTACCCCGCGAAATCTCGGCCCTAATACATACAATGCCGATAGAGTAGGCAGCACGCTAAAGAAATGAAAGGTAATGAACTCGTGGCCCAGCCAATTCCAAGGTGTTCGTACATTTTTTTTTTGTTTTCATCCAATCCGTTGACCTCGGGTGCCTACTTTGACATCTCTAGCACTATCGAATGAGATCAGATTTATCGCCATGCTTCTAAATTTAGAACAGAAAACCGAGTGAGACAAGGTAGCTAATGAAAAGAAAGCTACTGCGATAATGCAACTATGCATACTTGAGAAAGCAAAAAGACAGGTATAAACAAAATGCGAAAGTCAGGAAATGATAAGGTATACTAACTGAAGCATCAAGATTCATGATTGGTATGCTTTCTACATAGGCTTGGACGAGCCAATAATAGTCTGTGTTGTACTCTTCCAGATCGCTCCGTTGACGCCTCCTCAGAGATCTGATCGGGTATTCAGGGGTCCCAGTAACAGCTTCCCGCGAAGAGGCATGTTCGTATTGGTTGCAGTTGTCCGTGGTAAGGGACATAGCTGGCCTACAGTGTCTCAAAGGCTCGCGGACATCCTCATCGGGCCCAATCCCTTTGCCCGACACGGCCCAGGAATGGCGAGGCACAGACGCCTCGTAGATCGATCAGTAATAGAACATACAGTTCCATGCTCTGGATGTTTTCCGGACACCAGAAGAAATATTCATCCACCGTGCTTCAACATTCAACGTCCATTGCCTGAGCGGTGTGTCGAGAACCTTTCTTCCTTTCCCTTTTTCGGCCAATTTCGGGCAATATCAATGGCATCCCGTGGAGCCAAAAACTCGAGAAGCAGGAACAGCAGGTAATCGATCACCACACAAAGACAAAACAGCTTTCCTGCCCAGATTCCGCAGCCGTAGTATCTCTTCAGGCGGTCGATCAAGGCGAAACTTTGCACTCCAGAACGTCCTCTTGTAGCGCTCCAACTGGCAGCATCTGCCGCATCGTACCCATAGAAGTCGGCCTCGCTCAGGGCGCCCGATATGCCATCGTAAACTCTCTCCGTTCGCTCAGCTACATCCGTCCAGGAATACATCATCTTGACTTGATCATGGAACTTCTCCGTCCTGACCTTATTAGCCCGCAAAGCTGCAATTGCTTTTCCAGTTGCAGCAACCAAATCGTCCTCTTCTGGCTTCGCAAAAACTGTCATATGTGCTGGCAGCACTTCAGGGATTCCCCCTACTTGTGTGCAAACAACATATAACCCACAACTTGCTGCTTCGACAATGACAGTACCAAACGCCTCGGTCAAGCTAGGATGAAGATAGATATGACCTCGAACCATGACGTCTCGTACTTCTTCATGTCGCACAGGCCCCAGCATCTCCACGCGATCCTGAAGCACATTTCTTTCCAGCATCTGTTCCAGATCAATAGCTTTTGGCCCCGAGCCCGCAATGATGAAATGAACATTCGGATCGCTGGCTAGTATTCTTGGTATTGCAGCAACCAGAAGATCTGTACCCTTGTTATAGAATAGTCTCGAAATGACGACAATAGTTATTGTATCGTGGGGACCGAGCCGTTGTGGAGGAGGAACAATAGGATTCCCAAACTCGGATGGAGGATATGCAGGATGGTGGAGAGGTCTGAAATTCTCAGCAACGACGGCATTTGGGATGACTGATACCATCAGAGGATCGAGAGAGGCGCGGAGGACCGTATTCTCTTTGCTGTAAAGGTCAATAAAAATTCATTTTGGTTCGAAGAGAACTTACCAAGTATGACTGACACAAATAACATGATCCACATCACTCAAGGTGAACTTCAACAGCTTGTTTGTTAAGATGCTTGCCGCATCTGCGAATCCGAAGAGCGAATGATCTGTAAACACTGTCCTCAATCCCATTGTTCTCGCATGTAGAATAGCTTCATGGCAAAGACTGCTCAAGCTCGCATGGCCATGCACGATCTCTATCTGCTCTCGGATGACAATATTCCGAAATATTGGGAAGAAGGAGAAGACGGTTGGAAAAGTCGTAGCTCTATATATGACTAGGAAGGGTACGTGGTAGACTTTGAGTCCATTCGTGAGATACCGCACGCCGGTTCTGCCTTCGTATGCATGGGTAATGATTATGACCTTGTGGCCGCGATCGATGAGCTTCGTAGATAACTGGTACATGTGGCTTTCGACTCCTCCTGGTTGAGGGAAGAAGTTGTCGCTGACCATTGCTATGTTGTACGGCATTTTGAATAGAGACGCTGCGCAATGCGACTGCGGGCAGCTAGCCCAAATTTCGACTTCTATAATGCGCGAACCATCATCTCCAGTCTCTTCGCTCTGCGAATGGTCGTAGTAGGTTGACAAGCTGGATATTCTTGGTGATAGGCGATGGTGCTGCTGTTTCGTTCCTGGCTTGGGAGACGCGATCCCTGCATTTCGCTCACTGAAAATCTTGGTCGCCGTAAATTTTCTAAATGTCCTCCACAAGATTTCAATCAGCAACTACCAAGTGCACAACACCAACGCAATCTTTCAATGGCTTCACAAATCTACTCTAGATACGTCCCGCCACCTAAAAAGAAATCTACAACAATCCAGCCCGACCCCGGTCCTGCGCCGAGCACACCCAGCATCGAATCCCTGAAATCTACCCCGCCAGCAAAAACTCGACCAGATGCCTCCTCGACATATGTGAGATATGTACCTCCTTCGAAGAAGAAGCAAGCACCTATAAGCCTTCCAGATATACCTCCACCTCATCCATCACCATCTTCTCCGCCGCCAAAGCGGAAACATAAAGTATTGGAAGATCACGACCATGAAGCTAGTCGCGGACAATCGAAGAAACATAAGAAGAAATCTGCGGATGATTCTGTATCCACGGTCACTGTGCAAGCCAATGATAGTCGAAATACTGTTTTAGTTCCGGCCGAGGATTATTATGGATTGGAAGAAAACGGCGAGAAAGGGAATGCAAACCAAATCGAAACAGGGAGGGAACATCAGGAACTGGAAACACCAGGCGCGAATGGGAGCGATGCCGTAGATGAAGACACAGTATCGAAGCCAAGGATACCCAAAAAACGCAAGAAGGATAGAATATCAGATGTCGGTTCCAAAGAAATACCCTCTGAAATTTCTGATCCAACAGATCATAACGAACAGAATGGCGAAGACGATGCTGCTCGACATAAAAAGCTTCTGAAGAAGCGCGATAAGTCGTTAAAGAAGACAGAAGAGCTATCCAGGAAGGACCCAGATCAGCAGGTGAACGATCCCGTTGGCGAATCGCCCCCCCTCCCAGAAGCAGAAGAAGTGCATGATCTCGTACCTTTACCTCAGCCAGAACTCGTCCCTGAACTTCCAGCAACGTCACTCATAGCTTCTCTCCCACCGTGGCTCTCGTCGCCCACCAGAGTCCCTGCTACATCCAAATCAAGCTTTCAAAACCTTGGTCTCTCAAAAGACGTCGCGAGCGCTCTCCATGAAAAGGGCTTCAGAGAGGCATTGGCAGTCCAAACGGCAGTCCTACCCCTTCTTCTTCCGGGAAAGGCACAACAGCCTGGAGATGTACTTGTATCGGCAGCAACAGGCTCTGGCAAAACCCTGGCATACGTGCTACCTATGATTGAGGATATCAGTCGGAACAGGCTTGTGGGCATTCAAGGTCTTATTGTCGTTCCCACACGAGAGCTAGTAGCACAAGTACGACAAGTGTGTGAGAGCTGTACCTCGTCTTTCTCTAAACTTGGTGGATACGTACACCGACCTGTCATTGGCACTGCCGTAGGCAATGAGACCCTACAAGCCGAACAAGATGCTCTCGTGGATGAAGAACTAGTCTTTGACCCTGCCAGGTATGATGCTGAATTGAAGGCTACAAATGCATCTTGGGAAAGCTCAGATCAGCCTATGATGGAAAGAGAGTTGTTTCCCCACCAAGAATTCAAGTCGAGAATACCTGGCCACGTTTTTAGGCCGTTTGTAAAAGTTGACGTCCTCATATGCACTCCTGGACGGCTAGTTGAGCATCTTAAGTCCACGCCTGGATTCTCTATTGAACATGTTCGCTGGCTCGTTGTCGACGAAGCAGATAAGCTACTAGATCAGAGCTTCCAACAATGGCTGGATATCGTAATGGCTCAAATACACTTGAACAGAAAGTGCATTCGAGATCGTGTTCGGAAGGTCATTCTGAGCGCCACGATGACGAATGATGTTGGTCAATTAACCTCACTGAAGCTCTATCGGCCGAAGCTCGTTGTTTTGGAGGGCGTCTCGACTGATAGCACGGATTCAGGACATCAGCTTGCACTACCTGCTCTTCTGAAAGAATCAGGCGTTAAGGTTGAAGACGATATCATCAAGCCTCTCTACCTGGTAGAACTGCTGAAGCGAGCGAACTTGATCCCCAGAGAACCTGCTCATTCTGGCAATGGGTCTGTCTCTGACACAGACTCTTCTGATTCAGATTCTGAAAGTAATGCAAGCACATCAGACACTGATTCTGATTCTGCTTCCGATTTCGATTCCAACCCCGACTCAATCCCGCTAAAAGCAAGTCCTATAGCAGCATCTCAAACGCTTTGCAAACAAGCATCGAATAATTCGACTGTTCTGATCTTCACCAAGTCTAATGAAACTGCCGTCCGTCTGGGTCGTCTCATTGCCCTTCTCTGCCCCTCAGCATCCTCAAAGCTAGGAACTTTAACATCCACCACACCTCGCCAATCCCGACAACGCATCATATCCTCATTCTCGTCCGGCAAGGCCACAGTCCTCGTCGCCTCAGATCTCGTCTCCCGAGGTCTTGATCTCCCGAACCTAGCTCATGTTATCAACTACGACGTCCCAACGAGTCTCACAAGCTATGTCCACCGAATTGGACGTACAGCAAGAGCAGGGAAAGAAGGACACGCTTGGACACTGTTTACTGGGACCGAGGCTGGGTGGTTCTGGCGCGAGATCGCGAGGAGTGAGAAAGTTCAGCGAGTTGTTGGGTCGAAGGTGGAGAGGGTCAATATCAAGAAAGAAATATTTGATTCTGAGAGGCAGAGATATGAACATGCTTTAGAAGCACTGGAGAAGGAAGCTAGTAGTAGAGGTTGGAAGCATGAAGAGGCATAGCTAGCATTTATAGCTCGTGATTGATTGATGCAATGATACCCATTACATGTACACAAACTTGTTCCATTGTCCGTCATCTTTCAATCCATATTCTTCTTTTTCTTTCGTTTTATTGTAGGTAAGCTATTCAAATATTAGCACCTTCCTTTCACTTTCGCATTTTGCCTCTCTTGTCTACTAGTCATATTACCTTTCATCTTGTCCTTCCTTCATACATTGATCGCACATCCGATGACTGCAGATCCGACATGTTCTTTTCGTCTGAGCATTGGGGGTCTTGCACTAGGGACGTACATTAATATTGAAAGTGAACGACAAACAATCTCTATCAGAAAGTGCTCAAATGAGGACCAAGAGTATGCTGTGTAAACGTACCGTCCAATCTCCATGCTTATTGCAACAATGCCAATGCGTCCAAACTGGCGTGCTGCATTTTTGTCCCATTTTGGATAATTGTAATTGACGTGGGTTAGTGTATTGAAGTTGGATGTTCGTGATTTGTTGAATAATCGTGGTTGGGATTAGTTTGGACGACTACACGTAACTTGGCCGAACATTGTGATCACAATGACTTGAAGTTGGTGAATTCATGCACAAGTGAAAAATGTAAATTCTATCTTCTAAGATTGACAATAACTACTACTTCTCTGCAATCTTCTCTACATCTTCTGTATTATACTCAGGGGTACGTCCTTCGGTGGTAACCTGCACATCAAGTCCCTCAGCAGCAATTGCCTGTTGCTGCTCCTCAGTCAAAGAACCTACATCAAGCGTGATTTTCGGGCCCGTAAACCACTTCCTCGCATCGATGAAATAGTACGCCAGTGCGCCTCCCCACACAGCCATATTGATAACAACAGTATAGTTCATAGTCTGCGGCGTCGGATCAGGACCTCCAACTGGGAACATGGCCAGTGTGATGCCAAAGACGAGGAACAAAATCGCTAGCCAAGCAATTGGGCGAGAGAATCTGTCTCCGGTATAGAATGGACCGGGGACGAATTTGTGTTGGCCCCATACAAGACGGCAGAAGATTGGCGTTCCCCATGCTAGGTTATTCCCAGCAACGGCTAGGGAGAAGAGAGCCGATGCCGCAGCGGGGGCGATGAGGCAAAGGAGTCCCAGAATAGCGGCAAGGAGAACGCAGCCCCAGACACAGCGAAGAGGGATGTAGCCCATTTTTTGAGAGATCACTCTGAAGAAGCTGGAAAACGGGAGAGCGCCATCTCTGGAAAAGGCCCAAGTCTGTCTTGACGCAGCTACCGTGATTGAAAGACCCATCAGAAACTGAACAATCATGAGCAAGGACATAAGTCCAAGAGTTCCATGCTTGCCAATGGCATCATAGTATATTTGAGCCATGGGCTGGCCGAAGGAGGAGCCGAGCACGGCTTCGAGGTCAGGGTTGATGCATGCTGCGAGGACGATCATGATGATGAATCCAAGGATCCAGCAGGAACCGATTGACATAAGGATCCCGTATGGTACCGCTTTTGCTGCGTTTGCAGCTTCCTCGCTTATATGGACACAGGAGTCGAATGCACCAATAGTCCAGATTGGGCTGAGCCAGGAGAGCATAAATGCCCAGCCTGTTGGCCAGGTTGTTAGATTTTCGGTTTGGGCGAAGATATAATGTGCGTCGTTGCGTTGATGTTTTCCGATGGGAAGGGCGATGATGGTCGCAGCAATGAGGATCAGATTCATGGCTACGAACACGGTTTGGAGCTTCCCCATGATCTTAGAAAGGGTTGATGCTAGGACACCATGGAGTAAAACACAGCCTAAGAATACAGCATACACATCACCGTTCGATGGCGTCCAGTTTCCATCACGTGAGATGACAATACTTGTTTGGTTAGCAGGACACTTGGTGATAGACGTAGACACTTACACGGAGCAGAACATCAGTGCAAAGCCGTAATCAATACTGCAAAGACCTCCAACCAAACCTAGGGTATTCGAATAGCCAACCAAGAAACTCAACGCGTTGCGAGTGCGGGGCGAAGCGAAGAAGTGTGTCCTTGACCAATCAGCTCAGGTTTTGGATCCTCAACTAGCTGAACATACCACCAGTATAGACCTCCAGACGTGGGCATTGCTGATCCAAGGTCTGCCATAGCGACTCCAACGACGAAAATGAACATGGAGGCTATGAACCAGCCCCAGACCATGCCAACTGGGCCTGCTGGTATCGAGAACGAAAGCGTAGAAGCGATCGAGGGAAGTAAGCCCATGATACTGAATGCAATTCCGAAGACTTCAATCATCGTGAAGTTCCTACGCAGTTCTTGTTTGTAGCCGAGCTTTGCTGAGATGACTGTCAGTGAGATCGACTGCTGAGTTGTTCAACGACTTACCAAGAAGCTCTGCATCCGCATCACTAGCTAGCAGCTCTGGAGGGGGATGAGCTTGTGAATGACGGCTCACGGTCTTCTCCAGATCCGGAGATGCATCTTTAGTTGTTGCCATACTGTACTGTTTCGTATCGCAAACACCACTTGAGTAGAAAATGAAGATCTAGTACGAGGAAACAGAAAGAGTGAGATTTCTCGTGAAGGCAAAGAGGATTGATATTATAAGCATGCTCATCTTTGCGTAGCCCTGTCCAACGATCAACATCTAGCTCTGACAGTGTGAGCTCATTGGACATATGTAATGGAAAGTTGGGTTGCTCCGTGATAAGAGCTGCAGTGCGATAGGAAAGGCAACGATAGCAGGGATATTTCCGGGATAATAACGGGCAGTGGAAGCTTGTTTGCGCCGATGGCGAGGGGTAAATCGACCCAGAAAACTCCAAGATCATACTTCTCGGGCTGCTTCCTGGACCCATCGAGGCGGCCTGGCCCATTTCTTGGCCATATTTTGCAGAGACGAACTCGTGGATTGGGCTTCAGCGCCGTGCACAATTATGCCACAATATTGCGGGGTCGGGGACGCGAGACCAATCGAGAAAAGGCAGGAAGATGTGCCTCGAAAGGGGATAGATGCCGAACACTGGCTTTAAGACCAACCTCCTCATATGAACGCATCGTATTTCCCATCAATGAACTTTCATGTCACGGGCATCTGGATAATAGATATGGACTTCCTTATCAACGGTGGCGGTGCGAGCGGTGGCCGCCGCAATGCCCAAATCAGGTTGGGGGCGAGCGGTCGAGGGGTCGAGATCCAATGTCCAACCAGTGGAATTGGGCCGTGCTGACAGATGGAGAGAAGTCGAGAGTGGGAGTGGTCAGACAGGTCGACAGATGGCGATAGCGACAGATGAGGAGTCAAGTTGAGTGCACTGGCACTCGAGCACGAGTCAAGCATGAACGAGTGCGACATGCAGCAAATGCAAAAGGGGGTGATGTAGAAGAAAGCAGTTGGGAACCTTAAACTCGGCCAAGCTGGAGCAATGAGCAGGTCACGTGTATGGTCCAATTGCACCAATATAGGTAAATGCTGGGAATACTGTCGATGATTCGAGGGGTCTTCCGAGGGAGATTCGCTGGTGTTGATATGAGAAGTGATGGATACCTAGGTACCTAGGTAGGTACTAGGTAGGTACTAGGTAGGTAAGGAAGACTGAGAGATGGAGAAACAAGAATTGGAACCTTTGGCCTCGAGGGTCCACGTGGGTTGGAGGGGTAGTTTCACGTGATCCGTTTGTTTGCTCTGTTTGCTTCCTGCTCCTTGCGAGGCTGTCAGAATATTGATGTCCCACGCCGAATCCAATATTCAACCACACCACCATGGAACGTCGTATGGTATGTAGTTGACGCTCTCGCACAGCCTCGAAGATGCTGAACTGAGATCATCTAGCTTTCCAGGGAGGACGAAGCTGCTGCCGCAGGAGATGAAGTTGAGGTCCGCAGAGAGGACCAGGACAAGATCAACAAGTTTAGTCGACTACACCAGCGAGAGATAGTACTTGAGGAGGAGCTGAAGGCGAAACATGTGAGCATCCCAAGACATTAGTAACAGAATCAATGCTGATTCTTTGCTCGCAGAAGGAGAAAGAAGACCTGGACGACGTGTCTAACGAGTTGGAGCTCGCAGATGAGGATGACAAGATACCGTATGCACGAAGCCTTCCACATGACACCAATCCTACCATGCTAACTCTTCGCAGCTACAAGATTGGCGACTCCTTTATTTCCCTTCCTCTTCCCGAAGTCCAAGAATTGCTATCCTCATCGACAAGCCAAATTGAAGAGGATGTTGCGGCGGTGGAAGAAAAGCTCGGCACAATCAGGGAGGAGATGACACAGCTAAAGGTGCAGCTATATGCGAGGTTTGGAAGGAGCATCAATTTGGAGACATAGCATACAACAGTACAATGATACCCAACAATACCTCCACTTTCACCTCCCACGAGGTCGGCTTAAAGGTGTGAGCGGAACTCCGACGGTATGCGAAGGTGGGCATGCTTCGAGATGAAGTTGCCCCGATCTCGGCTTGGTCTTTTCTATTGCCAAGACTGATACCGCATGGGATGCAATGCTGTGATATAAGCAATATGTGATACCTTATCTCTTGTGCATATCTGGACGCTGCAAGTATTCCTTTGAATTGCCGTTCAATTTATTCCTGACTTTGACAGTAGGCACTTTCGCATCAAAGACCGCTTGCTTCAGAACGCCGATTTCACCTCGTGCCTCTTACTGCAGTATCCAACCTCTTTATATCCCTATGGGCCACTTGCCGCACTGGAGCAAGTGCCCATCTCGACTTATACTAAATCAAAGCTTGAACGGACCCCTTTCCACGGCTATCGGCATCATGCAGCCCTTTCCTGACGAGTCATCCAATGACAGCTATGGCCTGGCTGTCTGGATCGACAAAGTTGACTCGGTTGCGGGGATAATTATGGACTTTCGACTCGAATTGCGACACTGACCAATCAATGACTTTCGGCTGGTGGGACTCTACTACCGGCACCGCAAAGCCATCGAGGGACTTTCGTTCTTCTAAGGCTGGAGCCCTTCCATTTGTTATGACCCTCACATCAACGACTTCAACTCTTGTCAACAGCTTTTGGAAAGTTTGACTAAGATGACTCCTTATTCTAAGGGGTTCAAGATCCCCAGCGGGGGAGAGGCGAGCGATGCGGGGCTTGCCTCTACCCCACCATTGCACCGTATGTGTTTCTCGTTGACTTAATTTCAACACTGATAAATGGCGAAGGACCGAACCTGCTGACCCGTGTCATCTCTGGGATATCCGCCGCAGACGAGGCTGATGCCACTGAGCGGTATAACCTAGAAGAGGCCGATAATAAAGAGATGGAATCACCAGTGTCCACTTCGTCCAGCTTCACTTCTCCAGAGAAAAAGGTCATATCTTGGGAACACGATGATCCAGAGAACCCTTACAATTGGCCGACGGTACGAAAACCGATTTATTGTTGTCCTTCTTTGCTTAGGATGAGCTGATTTAGGTGCTTCATAGAGAAAGAAGGTGGTGGTTGTCTTCGTTGGAATCGTTCTTGTGGTGAACAGCACGATGGGATCCTCTTTGCCCTCAAACGCATTGCCCCTAATCAAACTGTACTTCGGCATCACCTCAACATACACTGGCATCCTTCTTATATCAATGTACCTCGTTGGCTACGTCCTTGGGCCACTCCTTTTTGGTCCGTTGTCTGAGTCTTATGGGAGACGAGTAATCATGATCTCAACTTTTTTCACATTCACCATTTTCACCATGGCATGCGCGCTAGCGCCGAACTATGCGGCTTTTTTGATCTTCAGGTTCCTCACTGGAGTCAGTGCGAGTAGTCCTATTGCTGTCATCGGGGGCGTCTATGCAGACATATATAATGATCCGGTCACGCGAGGTCGTGCCATGTCAGTTTTTATGAGTGTAAGTCAAGCCTTCCTTCACAGGTTCGATTGGCTGACATATCGAAGGGAACACTGTGCGGTCCATTGGTCGCACCTCTCATTTCTGGTTTCATTGGTCCTGCACTCGGTTGGCGCTGGGTATTCTGGATTGGACTCATCGTCGCTGGCGTATCTTGGATTCTCATGTTCTGGCTCCCAGAGACCTATGGCCCGACACTCCTCGCGAAGCGTGCTGCTCATCTTCGCAAGGTCACCGGAAACCCAAATATCTTCGCCCCAATCGAGCTCGAGAAGAAAGGCTTCAAGCAGATGGCAACGGTGACCCTCACTCGACCTATTCGCATGCTGTTCTTCGAACTCATCACCCTTGCGTCTTGTATGTACCTATCGCTCGCGTACGGCATCTTCTATATGTATTTCGAAGCCTATCCCATCATCTTCCAGGGTATCTATGGACAATCCCTCGGTGTCTCAGGTGTGATGTTTCTACCCATCGGCGCCGGAGGCTTTGCAGCTATCATAGTGTTCGTCTGGTACGATGCTATTCTGCGAAAGGCACAATCTCAGAACAAACCCTGGACTCTGAAAGAGGAGTACCGACGATTACCGCTTGCCTGTATTGGTGGACCGTTATATGTCATTGCCCTCTTCTGGCTGGGCTGGACTTCCAGAGAGTCTGTTTCTTTCGTTGTGCCGATGTTGGCTGGTATTCCGTTCGGGATGGGATTTGTGTTGATTTTTATGGCATTGTTGAATTACCTTACGGATGCATACGAGATTTTTGCAGCGAGTGCGATGGCAGCAGCGAGTTGCTCGAGGAGTTTGGCGGGTGCTGTATTACCGTTTGCTGCAACGCCGATGTACGACAGGTTAGGTGTTGCTTGGGCTAGTAGTTTGTTGGGATTCTTGAGTATGGGCATGTGCATTATACCTTTTGTGTTTTTGTGGAAGGGTGATCAGATACGTGCTGGAAGCAAGTTTTGCAAGTATTTGAAAGAAAAGAAGGCAAAGGAGATGGAGGATTTGGAAAGAGATAGGGATAGGAACAGAATAGCAAGAGAGGGCATTTTGGACAAGGTTTGATGTGTTTTTCATTGTCTGCCCTAGTTGGGACTCCTCAATCGAAATTATTGGATGTCTATAAATCAACGTCTATGTATGCAAATTGTCTGGGGCAGGTCTGGTATCTTTGTCTCCTCTAAATCTCTAGTTAGTTGTGGGACATCTGGAACTGAGATTCTAGTACTCGTCGGCCTTATTGTTCCAGTGCCATGGGCCGACTCGCAGTAAGCGAGTCGGAACCAGCAACTTGGATTTTCAGCAACTTGGGCAGATTATTTTGTAAAATCAATATTAAATCAACCACACCTTTTATAAACTTAAAAAGTA
>VXCB01000211.1:0-47905 GCA_009613015.1 Mollisiaceae sp. DMI_Dod_QoI
TGATTTAATATTAGATTACAAGGTGGTGGAAGCTGCCGGGGCTGCTGGGGCAGCTAGCGGGACGCTAAGCCGGATTAGGAAGGGGGGGTCGATAAACCGTTTGGGGGGGGTCGATAAACCGCTCGCCTCTCCTCCCCAACCGACCATCCACCCACTCACCGCTTACCATTTAGACGCACACCCACACAAACCCACTCGCATCAGCCGCCCGCCCCTTCTTCCTCTTCTCTTACGTACTTTACATACATACCCACTTACCTCCCCTCCCACAGATTCCAAAATACAAATAAATGCCAAAATATACCATAGAACAAAGATACCTACCTACGTAAGCAAAACTTAAGACTGATCTCGATGCTGGTGGCACCGCGCTTAACTGCACGCCTCTTATATACCTAATTAATTACGAACTTCTCCATGTCGTGGTTGTGTAGATACCTACTTACCTATGCATGGATATTAGGTCCTTCCGCATGGATGGCTTACCAGTGACTAGGTAACCTTACCTACCTACCTAGCAGCAAGAGGCTCGCTCGTTCCCACGAACCAATAACCTTAACTTTAACTTCGCCCACCCACCTACGCACCTACGTAGTATCGGGGGCCAGGAAAACCAAAACCAGGAACGAGGAAGATGTCCATGCAATGCGGAAACTATTGCTACGCCTCGATTATGCATGCGGGACTTTTTTCTTTCTTTTTTTCGTTGGCGAGTGAGAGGTACGAGCTGAGAGTTGGGATTGGGTCGTTCGTTCGTTTGTTGGTTCGTTCCTCGTTGCCAATTACCAGCCGCATAGGTACAGTTTAGTATAGTACAGGACACTAATCATCTCCCTTACGTGCTTTACATACATACATGGTATGTATGTATGTAAGGAAAGAACAAGGTCGGGTTCGGGATCGGGATGATCGGGATCGAGAGGCTCGGAGGATTGAGTGCCGGGGTGGGAGCTGGTGAGTCGGGAGTAATGGATAAGTCCGCGGGGATATTATTGAGTGGCGTTAGGGGAGTTAGGGATGAGGAAAGGAAGGGGGAGGGAGGGAGAAGGGGGAGAGATAGGGTTTGGCGGAATGGGAGAATTGAAAAGGGGATGGATTATTGTGTGAGAGAAGGGAAATATCTAGGAGTAAAATGATGAACACCAACGTTTAAGAGAAATTGTAGATATACTATATAGGTACATACAAATTCAAAACCCCAGTCCAAGTCGGTCATTACGATTATGATCCAAGTGACATGACTATATTGATACCATATTCAAGCCCAAGTTTGTGCAGCGAAATTATCTACATTGCTTCACCCCAATCGTGACCTCTCCTCCTCCTTCACCCCTAGCATCTCCTCGAAAATCTCCCTCCACTGCAACGGTCTCGGTTTCCTCAACGTCTCTTTTGGCGGCCACGGCCTAAAATGCATCTCCTCTTTCCAAGGACTACACCTCATACTCTCCGCCTCCTCCTGAGTGAACGTAACCCTCGCATACTCCCTCTTAGCCGGATACTGCATTCCGCAGGGCCAACCCAAGCGCCGACACGCTATAATCGTTAGATGTTTTTTCTCTTCTCGATAATGGTTCAGGAGCCAGATTAATCTCCATCTTGCAGATTCCGGGAGCTCGCCGGAGGGGAGACGAGCTTCTTCTTCCAGCGAGACGACGAAGCAGGCGCGGGTTACCATGCGTGCTTGGTTGGCGGTTGGAT
The DNA here is from genome assembly GCA_009613015.1 of Mollisiaceae sp. DMI_Dod_QoI. NCBI lineage: Eukaryota > Fungi > Ascomycota > Leotiomycetes > Helotiales > Mollisiaceae > Mollisiaceae sp. DMI_Dod_QoI. The sequence goes on from VXCB01000211.1 coordinate 1,702, forward strand.
CGCGGTGGGCGGTTGAGCGGAGGATGGAGAGGGCGTCTTCGCGGATGGTCTTGTCGCGGCAGGTTAGGGCGACGTCACAGAGGGGTCGGTCGCTGCCGTCTGGCAAAAGGAAGGTGGGTTGGTCTTTGGGGTAGAGTTGTGCTGTTTTTTGGGCGACGTGGCGGGATAGGGAGACGATTTCGGAGTAGTGGGCATGGTATTGGTCGAAGTCGCATTCGTTGATGAAGAATGCGCCTGCGAGGCGGATTTCGGTGTTCAAGATGTGGAGGCGGAGGAGAGCGGCGCCAGAGGAGATTAGGGGATCGGGAGAGCGGAGGAGTTTGGGGAAGATGGAATCGAAGGCTTTGCACCAGCGTTGGATGTCTTCGATATACCTGTCTCGCTCGGAAAAGAGAATTGAAGGTAGATTGCAAGGATCGACAAGTTCGCCAGGTGTGTCTGTTGTGAAGGTGTGTCGGATTTGGTCTTTGGCCATTATGATGCGTGCGTAGGTCTCGCCGATGAGATGATATGTTCTTCGCATGAGGAGTTCTTGATATACTCTTGCTTCCTCAAGGTGTCCAAACCGAGTTGGCATATTCTTGATAGTTAATGTTCCCTCTTGCCTCCTCTTTGAATGCCGTGAAAGGTTCCTTTCACCCCATCGTATGGCATGCTGAAGATCTGATCTGCCAAATTCGTGAAAGATGTCGTCCTCGATGACGGTAGAGTCAGGTGATCGAATACCTAGGTTCCGCTGAGACTTTGAAGCGATCCATTCCTGAAGAAGTGTGTAACCAGTCTGACTTTGATAGAAGGCTGTATTTGGTGACTGCATGAAATTTTCAATGCAATAGACAAGTAGGCAGGCCAACAAAGCTTTCCTCAATGATGAAGTGTTCTTTGACTCAGGTATAATCTGCTTCATGCCAAGGATAGCTCTGTCATAAGATGACAGTGCAAATGCTCGGTGCTGCTGTGCTAGTTGGCGATTTGACTCCTTTGTGGATGCTGAGCTGATGGAAGCCAGGTAGTCCGTCTTGACGGCTTTGTTGAGTGCACCGATTGCCACGACGGCTCGGAGGACGAACGGCTCTTGGTAGCATGCTTGAAGCAGTGTGTAACTCCAAGCAGATGATCTCAACAGTCCCGACAGCTCGGGAGCGGCTTCTTCTTGATAGGCCTTGAAATAGGATACCTCTCTCGGGTCGACAAATTGAAGTGTTTCTGAAGGCTGAGCCTGACTGAGTTGGTCTGTACTCTGGGGTATGAGGATCCGTTGGGACTTTTGCTGCTTTTGTTTCCATTGGCATGGTCTGTTGGCCTTGAGGCACATGGTACAGTGCGGTTTCGTCTCGTCGCATTTCACTCGCCTCGCCCTATGCTAAGATTAAACATGAACAGCAGTAAGTGTAACCGAAAGTGACACTGACTTGCATGTCTGGCATCCGTTCCGCGACTTTGGAGCCGAGGCTCTCTTAACCTTGCCCGTGCCAGTTCCAGTATGAAGCATTTTGCCACGACATCGAGATAGGGCACACAAACCCAACAACGCAGCAAGACGGCGGCACAACGCAGCTTTGTGGGGAAAGCTTGTTGTGCTACATTATATACGGAGCTGCTGGGAGTACTGTATCTGGATGCGCTTGAGCGTCAGACTCCATCCGCGCGTGCATGCTGACTTCAGCTGTGTCCAGGTCTGAGGTCTCACGAGGTTTGCCTGGGGTGGGAGACCATGCCACCATGGTCGTCGCAGGCGCCAACATGCCGGTCTTGGGAGCCCTAGGGGACGCCGACAGCGTGGGAGAGGGAACGTGGATGCACTGGTGGATGCATCCCCAGCTCATCCCACCACACCGCCCGACCGGGACTGGATCGCACACGCAGAAGCGCATCAGATGGCTTGGCAGTATATTTTCCATCCAGCCAATGATACGTCATGAGGCAAGGAGGCCCGGTCAATATTTGTTGTCGAGGCGTCCAGGCGGCGGGGAGAAGGATGAGGGTGAGATTGCAGAACACGCAGGACCCCGAAAAATAAATACTGATGACTGCGTGAAAAGGGGCCGATTTTGGTATATACATATATACATACGCAGCAGCAGGAAGAGAGCTACACCAGCAGCTGGCCGGCTTCTTTTGGTGCTGGATTCGGCAGAGAAAAGGCGATAACCTTACTGTATCTCAATCTCGTGCAACTGCATGCACAGTCAACCATCCTGCAATCGGGATCGTTTATGGCCATTTGTTCCCTGTCCGTTCTCGTCCCCACGGCCCGGCCTCGCAGTGTTCTCCTCTGCAAATCCAATTATCTTTGGTCCTCGTTCTCTGCCACGGCTGGGCAGTGCTTGGCTGGTTGACATTCGCCATCGGCAGTGCTTGGCTCGGGTTTGCTCGTCAGCCATAAGAAAAGGGTTAGCCCACTTGCTAAAAACCTTAACATCTACATCCGACCTCGATCCTCGTCACAACTTTCACAACTCCCGACCCCGCCCTTAAACACGCCGCCGATCAATCAGCACCCGCCCTAGGTACACCTGTATCCTCTCGAGGACCTTTCGATCATTACCAACGAGTCTGCCGGGGACGGAGTGGAGGAGACAATACACTCTTTAGTTGTTGGAGCGGCGACTGGGCGCGACCAGAGTCTGAATGCTCCGGCACCACGCAATTCTGTTAAGGGAATCGACAGACTGGGGAATTGGACCTTGAAGGAACACACCTATCTACAGATTATTCCCGATACCATTGTGGACTGAGATCCCACCTCGAGCAAGCGATCCTCGACGCGACCTCGAATACCTCTACAAGCATACCGAGAATTAGCAGATTAAGCCAAGATGGCGTGGGATCACCTTGCGGTCAATCGACCGCATCTGGTCTACATAATTCTTGGCGGGTTCACATCATTGTTTATGCTGTGTTCGTCCTTCATCAAGGAACGACTATACATTGGCGAAGCGACAGTCGCTACCATCTGCGGAATTATCTTCGGTCCTCATGCCGCAAATCTGATCAACCCTGGAACATGGGGCAATACTGACCAAGTTACGCTCGAATTCTCGCGAATCGTCCTTGTCGTCCAGTGTTTCGCTGTCGGAGTCGAATTGCCAAAATACTACATGGAGAAGCATTGGAGGAGTGTGGTGTTCTTGTTGCTACCCGTCATGACCTTCGGATGGTTGATAACAAGTCTCTTCATTTGGTGGATGGTTCCAGCCCTTAATTGGCTCCAGGCCCTCACCTGCGCTGCTTGTGTCACTGCAACAGATCCTGTCCTGGCCAGTTCCGTAGTAGGAAAAGGCAAGTTTGCCAAGCGGGTACCGAAGCATTTGAGAGACGTCCTTTCCGCCGAATCCGGCTGCAACGATGGGATGGCATTCCCATTCATCTATCTGGGGCTGTATCTCATTGACTACAGACCAGATGCAGACAAGGTTGCATTCAATTGGTTTGTTATCACCATCCTGTACGAATGTGTATTCGGTGCTTTCTACGGCTTCATGATTGGATACATTGGCAGGCATGGGATTAAGTATGCTGAAAAGCATGACCTTGTCGACAGAGAAAGTTTCCTCGTGTTCTATTTCGTGCTGGCCCTTTTCTGTGCTGGATCTGGTAGTATCTTGGGTGTCGACGATCTTCTAGTTGGCTTCGCCGCTGGTGTTGGTTTCTCTAACGATGGTTGGTTTACGCAAAAGACCGAAGAATCCCATGTATCCAACGTTATTGACTTGCTCATCAACTTGGCATACTTCGTTTATCTAGGGACGATCATTCCTTGGGAGCAGTATAACAATCACAACATCGGCTTGACTCCTTGGAGATTAGTCGTGATCGCTATCTTCGTCATTCTCTTCCGTCGGATTCCCATTATGATGTTACTCAAACCTATCATACCGGATATCAAGACCTGGCGAGAAGCTCTGTTCGCAGGGCATTTTGGCCCAATCGGCGTCGGAGCAATTTTCGTTGCTATTCTGGCTAGAGCTGAACTAGAAAGCGGGGGAACTACTCCACTCGCAGAATATGCAGATGTCAACGCCCCAAATTACGAGCTGGTTACTGTAATCTGGCCAATCACCACCTTCCTTGTCATCTCCTCGATTCTTGTCCATGGTTCATCCATTGCAGTTTTCACACTTGGCAAACACATCAACACGCTACATCTCACTATGTCATATACTACAGATGTAGATGGACCAGGCTGGTTGAACAGACTCCCGCGTATATCATCCACTTCGAGATCACAAGCGAAATCCTATGCATCGGAAACTGATGCGGAAGAGCTGAAGATGGAAGGGCTGCCTCCTGGCATTCTGCCACCAATTGGCATGCCTCGCGAGTTCTTACGGCGACAGAAAGAGGAAGATAATAGTGCTCCTGGGAGCAGAGCATCTTCGATGATCCCACGTCGGCGTAAGAAGAGGTGGGACGACGGCCGTGGTCCTGGTGGACCAATCAGTCAATCCGCGATCTATCCTCAGCGCCGAAGCCAGAGCGAGCAGACATCTGATACGTTGACGCCTGGTGAGCGATCTCCTAATGAGTCGCCGATGGCTGAGAAAGATGATGAAGATGAGAGGAAGCAGGGAGAACTAGGAGAGGTGCAAGACGACCCTGAAATGCACGAAATCATGCATAGACATTCAGGGGACGAAGAACGCGACCAGCACAAATCCGATGCCGAGCGTCATCCTCAGGAGACTAACGTCTATGAAGAAGGCAATGATTTCATTATTGAGAATGCGGATGGCGAGGTTCTTGACACTAAAATCAGCTCACACGCCAAGGAGAAAAAGGAGGCGTTGGGGAAAGCTGAGGAGGAGGTCAAGGATGACGTTGAGCACCCGACGCATGCTTATCAGAATCTAAGGAAGAAGCTTGGTGTGTGGAGGCACAAGGATGAGCCGGAACCAGACAAGGCAGAGAAGGCCAAACAAGCTCATAGGAAGAGAGGTCCCGCGTTAGCCTACCAATTTGGAAATACTGTAAGTCTACCTACAATCCAGAAGTTGAGCCACGACTAAACATTCAACAGATCATTGTCGAAGATGAAGACGGAGAAGTTGTTAAGACTTACGAACTCCCCGCTACCAAGTCAAACAAAGATCAAGGAGAACCAAGCACTAACCCCGTCCGTCAAGGCATGACTCGAATGAGCACCTGGACCGGTCTTACCAAGAAAGAGGATCCGAAGAAAGAAAAACCTTCCGAGCCGGAACCTTCAAAACAACGCGTGAACTGGAATTTTGGCATGGGCGCCACGAAAGACGAAACACCAAAACATGACGACGCAGAAGACGATCGGCATATTCGTTTCATGATCGGTGGTGCGGGTCGTCGTCTAACTAAGGAAGACTTCTTGAAGGAAATTCAGAGCCTGGATCCGAAAGCGAGATGCGAAGTCGTTGCTGAAAGTGATGCGCCAGCTGTTATGAAAGACCTAGCGCAGAAAGACGCGAATCATGATTCCCCGGGTAGCAGTCGTCTGTTGAGCGCTGCCGGCGTAGAACGTGCTTCTGGGAAAGGGATCGCAAAGGCAGTTGGTGCAAAGATGGCGATGGATCGTGGAGCGAAAATTGAGGAAGAGCGGGGAGAGAGGAGCGAGAGTGAGGATTCTGATCAGGAACGAGCAAGAATACAAAGAGCGAAGGCTCGAGAAGCGGAAAAGAAGGCCCATGCGCCGGCGCCAAAGAATGCGAAGATGACCGGAGCCGTTAATGCTGATCAACCTTCTAACGATGTTCCGGAGTCGGCAGCTGAAAGGAAAAGGAGAGAACAGGCGTTGAAGGGTGTGGATGAAGTTACGCCCGCTCAGATGGGGAGAGGGAGATCGAGATCTAGAATCGATGAGGGTGATGATGGGCCAGTGGAAGAGAGTGCTGCGGAGAGAAGAAGGAGAGAAGCAGCGCTGGGGGTTGGGAATGGGAGTCCGGAGCAGGAGGATAGTGATGATGATGATACGCCGAGGGTTCCGCCTCCGGTTGCGAAGAGTAGGGGCATTAGGTTTGCGCAGAGTCCTGTTAGGGGGAGGAAATAGGAGTGGGAATTCGCTGGTCTGGGCTTGGGTTGTTGGGTGTTGGGTTTGAGGGTTTGATGTGCGTTGCGTTGCGTTGTGTTGGATACCTGGGTTGTTTATTGGTTTGGGAGGAAAGGTTTGAATCAAAAGTCGATGACAGAGGGTAGCTTACGTTGTGTTCTATGTTATTTAAGTGGTGGCAGATGAAGATGAGCATGAGCATGAGCATGAGTACGAGGAAAAGATTAGATTGTTTAATGTAGGAAGATATCATATCATATTGCTCAACATCATCCAAAACCTCTCATCCTTCCGTTAAACACCCAAACCTAACCTAACTTGAGCGGTCAAGATAAGGAAATGAAAAGAATAAAACCCTCCTTCTCTTCCTCTTCCTCAATAGATCAAATTTCCTAAAAGAAATATTCTTTCATATCTCCCTCGCTTATATTAAATCGATTTTATGTTCGTTGCTTTTACAATTCTATTCTGACTCTCAGCAAAACATGTGGATTGATGTGGAGTTTTTCTTTTTTTTTTCTTTTGGTTTTTGTTTTGGGGATTTTTTGGAGGGGAGGGAGGGATAGGAGGTATGTATGTATGTATGTTTGTATGAACGAGGATTAGAAAAGAAGAAGAAGAATAGCGCAGCATTGGAATTATAGTAATGGATAGGATCTAGGGATGGGATGGTATGGGTGTTAAATGGGGTTTAAGCAATTAAATCGCAGTTTCCAATCTACAAAAACAAGACGAGCGAACCGGTACATCCGCAACCGCAACCGCAACCCTCAACAACGGCTCCACGATCCCCGCCTCATCCTTCCGTCCCAATTTCACCAAACACTCATAATACCCATGCAACGCCCACACGTTATTCGGATGTCGCAATGCTCTTGGTAATGTATTATCGAAGCCAAGATCAGCGCTATATACTTTGGCTGCTTTATCAACTTCTCCCTGTTCGAGGAGGAGAGCTCCATAGGCGTGGCGGGTCGGTTGCATCCAGCCCCACGGCTCGTCGTAGGGGAGCGAGTCGTCGAGGGAGATGGAGTGGAGTAGGGAGGTGAATGCGAGGGAGAAGTTTTTTTGGCGGTAGGCGAGTTCGCCGTCCAGCATGGAGGAGGCGATGGTGAGGATGGAGGTGCATGTGTTGTTGAATAGTGTTCGGGAAGATGGGACGCGTGTCATTGCTGAGCGGAATAGCGTGCGTTGGGTTTCTGCTGAGGTGATGGCGCCGGTTGCGGCGAAGGCGATGCCTTTTCCGTAGTGGATCATGGCGGTGGTTACGCAGTAGAGAGAGGGGTCGGGTGGGAGTTCGAGGTGGAGGAGTTCTTGCCAAAGGCCGAAGCGGATGAGGACGTGGACGTGGGTACTGAGGAATCCTTCTAGCCAGTCGGCCATTGGGGGGGATTTGACTCGAAGTAAACTTTCTGGAATCGAATTCTGTAGTTGTGCTGCGGTTTGGAGAGCAATCTTTGACTGGCCAGAGAACATGGCGGCATAGATCCGGAAATGGTAATCATGTGATCGATACAGCGTATAGAAATTCAAAGGACCTTCTCGAGCGAGGAACTTCTCATCGGCATCGATCGCGTCTGAGTTGGAGGCAACCGCTCGTCGATAGTCGCCGCATAGGATATCGAGATGGGTAGGCATGTGGTTCAGATGTCCTGAATCTGGGACGAGACCTCGTAGATGATCGGCTATAGTCAAGGCTGCCTCGGGAGTGCCAGACATTTCCATAAGATGGATGTAGAGATGCAGTAATCCCGGATGTCTGAGTCCTGCCTCGGTGGACAGAGCACGATCAAGAATCTCTTTCACTTCCAAGGTATGTGCTCCTTCAGCGGGCTTTCCACTAGACAAGTCCCATAATTGCCATGGCGTGAGATTCATCAACGCATCCGCGTATAGAGCCGCCACATCGAGATCTTCGGGGAAGTCTTTATACACCGATTGCATGGCAGCTGCATATTGCTGATTCCATATCGAGAATTCCTCCGCTGGCCACCCTTTCTGGTATCTGAATTGCAGAGCATCGATTATAGCACGCTCAACCGGCGATGCTGCTGATGAATTCATCTTTGCTTTCGCGGCAGCAGCGTGAGTTCGATTGAGGGCAGTGACTATCTCGTCGTCATCAAAGACACCCCATGGCTTGTTATAATTCGGACCCAAGGAGTAAGCTAGTCCCCAATATGCCATTGCGCATTCCGGGTCATTGGAGAGGGCATTCTCGAAGCACTTTGCAGCTTCCTCGTGATTGAAGGCATAACTCCAGATGAGACCTCGATCGAACCAGGCTTGGGCATCCTTGCTCTTGGTCGTTATACGCCGATTGAAAGATCCGAGGTGATAGTAATCGTCCTGCGAAGAGACGGGGAGTAGAAAACGGTTGTTCATTTTGTGATGAGTGGAATGATGTGAGGTGGGGGATGAAATGAAGTGCACGGACCTAGTTCGGCTCAGCCCGATGTTCACCTCGACTTTGCTGCCATTCTTGATTTGTTATTAATCTTTTCCTGCTATTAACAAAAAAATAACAGAGATGAAAGCCTATAAAGAACCTCTTTGAATATTCACGCCTACGTAAATTTCTCCATTTTCTAGCCCGCTTTTGTCACGCCGCTTCCCCCATCTATTCGCTTTACAAATCCAATGCCTTGATACTGATCTGTAACTTATTTGCTAAAATCCAAAGCTAGACCAAAAAAAAAATCTTATTCGACACATCTCTTTTTATACTCTCCTTTGCATACTCTATATCCGCATATTCATTACCATACTCTTTAAATATAATCTTATTAAAAAGGACTAACTTTTCAAACGATCGCCAGCATCATAATCTTGCTCGCAGGTAGGGAACTTAGTACAAAGTATCGCAATGTGATTTAAGCATCACAAACCCGAAAATGTCGTCATTATATAAGATATTAAACTACTTCTACAAATTTTATATTCTTTACCCCGCTTTCTCCTATTCACTTTTACAAATCCAAACCCTTAACGTATAGTATTCAAAACAAAAAACTATTTGTGAAAACTGCTAGCTTTAAAGCTAAGTCTTAAAAATAGAAAACGTGATATAAAGTAAAGTATAAGATTTAAGCATTCTAAAAGTTTAAATATTATATTATTAGGCAGAACGTTAAGATGGATATGGAGATGAAGATAGTGGTAAGATGGATGGGATGGGGTGGGAGGATGTGAGGATGTGGTAGGAATTATTATTATAATGAATAGTAGTCAAGTCAAGTCAAGGTAAGGATTTGAGGGTTTGAGGGTAGTTATTCATCTCATTTTAACACCATAACCCCCTACCATTTCGCACGACAAGCCCCAGCACAAGCCGAACCATCTACCCCGAAAACAAAACAAAGGCATCCCCCAACCTCACACCGACTGCCCAACATTCCCCCTCTTCCCCCCCCTCTTACTCCTCTCCACATGCGCCATCAACGCCCTACTCGTCTGCTTCAGACTCCTCTTCGCCTTCCCCTTCGCCTTCCCCAACGTCATCAAAAAATTCTTCTTCCTCTCCTTCTCCCTATTCGTCGAACTCTTCCCCTCACCATCCTTCCTCGCCCTCCTCAACGCCTGCGTACTCTTATGTTCCCCTCTCTCCCCCTTGCCTTCCCTAGCTAGGGCGACGCGCTCTTCTTTTGTGGTCTTGCGCAGTTTGGAGGCGAGTTCGATGTCGGCGGCGGTGAGGCCGTCGTCGGCGTGTTTTTCCGTTAGGGCTTTGAGACGCGCGGCGCGGGAGGAGGGTTTGTCTCTGTTTTTGTTTTTGGAAACGGCGGTTGAGAGGGAGGCTTGGATTCGCAGTTCTTGTAATTTCGCGAGATCGGCTGGGGTGAGGATTTTGGTGGTAGCGAGCGAGGAGATTTTGTGCTCGAGAACGATATCTGAGTCTTTAGCGTTGTTTTCTTTCTCTTCATCTTGTGCGAGGATGGCGGGTTTCTCGAGTTTTGGTTTCTTGGGAGCGGGTTGATCGTCTTCGGAATCGGAAATTGAGATCTCGGAATCGGAGACGTTGATCCATCCTCCGGAATCAGTGCTGTTGTCGCTTTCGGCGTCCCAGTTCTCCCAGCCTTTTTCTTCGGCGTCATCTGAGTCCTCGTCTTCTTCGTCGGTGCCGAGGTCTTCGGGAAGACCTTTCTCAATACGTTTTCGTTTTCGCTCTTCGGCTTTCCATTGCTCAAGTAATTCGAGACCTTCGATGCCGCCAGCTTCCTCTTCGCCGAATCGTCGTTCTTTGATTGAGCCGGCTTTTAGACCCATCGTTGCAGTCTTGCCTCTATCTCGTTTCTTGAGCAGATCGGCACCTACTTCTCTGTATAAGGAAAGTAGGCCCTTAGCAGCCATCATTGTGCCTTTATCTTTACTCTTCCTGTACATAACCAGATCTTGCAATAGGGTATCATTCATAGCCAGCGGCTGTCGTACACAAATCTCTCGAATAGCGTTCAACCCCGCGGAAGCGACTTCAGCAGCTGAAGCCTCAGAAACGAATTCATTTGCAATCTTCTGAACCAACGGTTCCAGTGCATCAGGCGGAACTAGATTATGTGTCGCTTGAGCTAGAGAAGCTAGGAACGAGGTAACGGATGGTTGTCTTGGCGTGAGGTACTTGATGAAATACGAATAGAGCGAAATAACAGTCAACTTATGCAAGCCCACTAATCTCGAAACCAGCTGTAGAACCAACAATTTCTGCTCGAGATTTAGTTTCGACTTCGAGTTTTGGAGATGTTTCGAAAATAACGTCTCTGCAAATCCTTGTGGGTCGTGCAATAAATGGAGTGCCGAGAAATTGAGAGGGTGGGGTTGATTCTTCTTCTTCTCCGTCTTCTTGACTTTCTTGACCGCTTCCTCGAGTTTCTGTTTCGATTTTCGAGATTTCTTGTTGATGCCCACTTGATGTTTCATTTTGCCAATATCTGGTGCGTCATCGTCGCTACTGTCGTCCTCCATTTCTTCTCGCTCTTTATCACCGCCTAGGAAAAATCTTACTCCGCCACCAATGACTTTCTCATTATCTGCCAAGGCTGCCTCTTTCATGATCTCGACGGCTTTGGAATCTGTCCATATCTGCCGTTTCCATAACTCTCTTGTGATCTTGACAGCCCAGATCCCCTTCGCAGATGCACGATCGGAAGTCAGAAGATTGAACAGCGCCGTCTGAATCGTCTTGTTCAATCTATGATTGATACTCTTCGAATTGCTTGTCCGTAGATCACTTAGAATCTTTTGAAACAATAATGTTCGTAATGTCTTGCTCGGCGTCTGGACCAGGATTGGGAATAAAGTATTCAGTAGATCCGCTGAATCTATGACTTCTTTCCTCCGCAATAAGACGAGGGACCCAACGATCTTCTCGCGCAGCTCGGATTCGAGTTCGGCATGGTGGAGAGTGAGGATGGTTTTTAGGTCGGAGGGGAAGGAGGCTGTATCTGCGGGGAAGCAGTCTGCAACATGGGCGACGAAATCGATTAGGTCGCGGAAGGAGACTATGCCTGTGGAGGTTGCAGTACTGGGGGAAGCGAGGAAGATGTCGCGCTGAGATTGGTATTGCCCGTACTGATTTAAGAAATCCTCGCTATATGATCTATCGCCTATTAGTATTCCATTTGGTCCTGGGACAATATATGGCAGCTTACTTGGGATCTCGTCGAATTTTGTACTGGAGGTTGGCCCTAGGAATGGTTAGCACCAGGGAGCATAGGAGAAATTTTGGGGTTCGAACAAATCGGCATCAACCTTCTCCAGTGCGCCTACCCTCTTCTTGCCCATCTTGACTGTAATTGAATGTGTGAAGAACAAATGTTGTGGTTTCGCGCATTGGCAGATTTCAGTACAATCGGCTCCAGAAAATAATTCTGCTATCAATTATCTTAGCGTCGATGATCCTTGCAAGTGGGGGCACAGAGCACGTGACACTAGAAGAGTTCACCCAGCTACGGGCCAAACCTAGATTTGGGCCAAAATCAAAAATGCACCCAAATTCCACCACCTCTAAATAAAAATTAAAGAGTATATTGAGACTAATATATGCACGGCGAAACTTTTCTTTGCGTGCAAGTCTTCGTGAATCTTACGTATAAAGGTTATTATAATATAATTTATTAATTTTACACGGATTTATTAGAGACACGAGTAAGAAAACTTGATGTAACGATAATTAAACATAAGTTATATTCTACTTTTTAGTTTGAAAAGATTATAATAAGTGGTTGTTTTTATATATATTTAATTCTGTAAAAATGGTTGGCCCAATTCTAAGTTTGGCCCGTTGCTAGGTGCACTCTTCTATATCGCTTGCCATCTTTCTTGCCCGAGGCGAAGATCTCAAAGACATTACGAATTGCGTTCCAACATTCAATCAAACAATAAAATAGCAAGGCAAAATCAATTAACAAAACTTCCACTCCAATATCCTTTTAATTTGCCTTTAAACTCATCCTCTAACACCCTGATATTCCAACACAATCCTGTCCTTCCGTAACCAAGCTATTCCCACTCCATACTCCTTTTTCCAATTCCATAAAATCATCGCTCACCTCCAAAATAAAATAAGATTATACAAATATCCATTTTTCTTTCATCTATTCTCCTTCTTCTCTTTTAGCTCTAGATATGACGGAATCTTAATAGAAATAGGGATTTGATTCTACAGATACGATGGTCGAACATTGCAAGTTAGAATTGAGTTTAAACATGCGTGCGTATTCATGTATATAGTCGTCTAGATTTTACTTTATCATTACCTACTTATTTGCATTTATGGAGTGATATGCTCAAGTTCCAATCATTCATTTACTGCACTCCGCCTCAAGAACAGTCCTGTCCAAGCGCACGAAAGTTCCGCCTCAGGGCCAGACAATCAGAACTCCACGGCCTAGACAGCTCTCGCAATGCCCCGCTTCAAATAATTCCAAGTCTCAATCATCAATCGAAAACTTCAGACCCCCAACCCTCCTCTCACCCGCCCACCTATCTCTCGAAACAACCGTCTCCCTCCTCGTCCTCGTCCCCGCCGCAAATGGCCACCCCCAGAAATTCCTCCTTCTCCCCCCTCCACTCCTCCTCCTCCTATACCCCGCACTCGAACTCCCACTCGTAGCCGTCCCCGTCGTAGTCGTCACACTACTGCTCCCCCTCCGATTCCGATCCACCCTTACCCTCTCCCTCACAACTCTAACTCTCTCCGGAGCCCTGACACCCACACCCCTCCGATTCGTCCACCCCGTACCTCCGCCTCCTCTCCTTCTAACCCTGACCGATCTCGAACTTGGAGACGAGTCGGAATAAGAGTAGTAAGAGTCTGAGTCGGAATCTGAACGGGTGTCGCGGCGCCAGAAGTTGAAGGAGGAGCCGCTACCGGAGCAGCAGAACCAGAGAAGAGCCATGATAATGATAAAGCCAACCAGGGAGCCGAGAATGGCTCCCACGACGGCGGCATTGTTGGAGCCGCCGGATGAGTGGGGAGGCGCGGCTCCGGGTTGGTTGTTGGATGTCCCGGGATTTGGGGTTGCGGTGCCGAGGGCCATGGTCGTGGTTATAGTTGTTGTCGCACGAGTTATCGTGAGCGTGATTTCATATGGTGCTCCATTTTGTCTGGGATCTAGATGAGGCTGAGGTTCGAGGCCAGGGGGGAGAAGGGTGATTGGAAACGGGGCCATGGAGAGTGATGCGGCTCGATGGCGAAAGATACTAAGGTGAGAGAATTGTTGGAGATGATATCTGGGACCGGCTCCATCTTGTATAAGCAGGCAGCAGTGAAGGGTGTCGTGGTGGTGGTGGCAGGCTGAGACAGTTGCATTGAAAGCATATGTTGGACTCAGCTACCCGGTGTCGCAAACATCTTCATGAAGAGGTGGGGCTCATAAATTGTCAAGTATAATGTGACAACCTTGGCATGTCATTGAAGGATCAAGGCGAGGCTTGCATGACGCTTCGGTTGGCGTAAATCAAGTGCATGTCTGCAGCTTGAAGGTGCATGTGATCAACCAATTATTTCGGAGCGGTACTCGGTCTTGCAGCACAACCAAGTAAGCAGCCTCTTTATGAAACACCAATCATGACTCGAGATCCGTGGTACGTGTGTGTGACAGCTTTTCAAGGAAGCCATTGCTCTTGGCCAGCATTATCCATTCCGGTATAAGGTGGTAGGTCTCCATCCATCAGAGTTTGCCAGTACTCCCAGTCGACAGGAGTTATTTCTGGCATATTCATATTGACGTCAAATCCGTAGTCAATATTGCTCCAACCATCTGGCGCAGTATTATTGTACGTCATGTTCTGTGGAACATTGTTGGAAAAAGTGGTGATGAGATTCTGCCTCGCAATATGATCTCGTCTCTCTAGTGGAGTAGGTCGACGTGGTGGATCTGGAATATTTCTTTGCGTCCGTAATTGAGAAATGAATCGAGGTGGAGGGACTTGAGAATTGCTCGTCTCTTCTCTCTTCTGCCATGCTTTCAGCGTCAAGTTACCGATTGCAACGTAAAGAGCATTCTTTGTATCTGTGATCATCTCTGGCCGATGTTCATAGGAAAACATAACTTGCTGCCAGGCTCGATCTACCAACTCGCCTTCAGTACGATAGCGAAGCTCGCTAATTATATAGATGAAAGCATCAAATTGGAAATGCGATGTGACATGCCATAAGAATCCTTGGATGGACTTTGTGGTGTGACCCAGAGAATCATATTCCAACTCCTTCAGGCTCTCAGAGAATAACATGTCCTTCTCTTTCTGTGGCATGCTTGCGCCTTTGTCCGGGTATTGTCGAGGATGATGCGCCATGATGCGCATTGTACAAATGACGGATTTGGCAACGTAGATTGCAAGAAGATGGAGTGGGATCGAAGGATCACAAAACCGGACGAATTTCTCCTCGAAACGGACTTCGAGCTCATCGATAGCCTTATCCTTCTCAGGTATAACATCAGATCCAGGAGCAATATGCCACCCGCCATCCTGACCTCTGGTCTTTCTGGCAGATCGAAGTGCTTGTGCAGTCTCGTATCTCAGGCAGACAAAAAGCATCTCTGTCGCGCCTTCTTTCTCTTTAGGCGGCTCCTTCATGGTAGGACTCATATCACTATCGCTGATGTTGAGAGGTATTTTGGTGTCGAACTTTGCAAGCCAGGCAGGGAAGCCGGCTCCAGCAAGCTTCGAGGAATGCCCATCGAGGAAAACAATCTGCCACCAAGTGCGTCTTCTTATTTCTGCATCGAAGGGAGATATCTTGTGGTTTGAGCCATCGCGATGAAGACCCAGACGCTGCGAGATTCGAACACAGACACCGGTAAGAATCCACAGAGAATGAGGGTCGTAACATTTCCTGACTCCAAGAAGGTACAGCACCAATGACTGCAGAGTCAAGATGTTGAGGGATTTCAAGAATCTTGCGTTGATCAGTGCTTGCTGAGTGCCATGAGAGTACTTTGCTAGCAGTTGTGGTCTTGATGCTCCGAACATACTCTGACAGTCCTCCGTCGTCAAGGAGGTAACCGCCAGGAAATATATAGCAAACATCAAAGCCTCGGTATGCCGCGGGATGTTCTCCAAATTACCGCTTGCATCAAGGATAAGTTGCTGAATGGTAGGTGCATGGAACATCTTCACCAATGGGTTGACGTTGACCAAGAATGTCTGCCACAATCTGAAGATTTGTACTGCGGGTGGATGCAATCCGCTCAAGTCTGCCGAGTGAGATCCGAAGCCGACAAGGAGAGTCTCCGGATTGGGGTAGAGACCGGTCTCATTGGTCTCATCCGAGTCTGAAGAGCCTTGCAATGCATCCTTTGGATCTTGAATCTCATCTCTCAAGTTCTCCCAGAGAGTGCTGCACGTGATCAGTATAAGCCAAGATGAAAATCTTATGCAACATACCTCTCAACATAGTGAGAGTTCTCCTTGTCCTTGAAAAGAGCTCCAGGAGGTCTATCTCGCCGCCTCGGAACCGTCATACTCAACACAGGCTCTCGTTCTGGCTTGGCATATGACGATTCCTGGATGGGCTGCTCATCCTCTTCCTCCTCGTCCACCTTGACACCATGACTTCGTAGCAACTGTTCGGCTCTCTTCAGCCTCCCCACAATATCCGTCTCAGCCAATTTCCTCCTCCGTCGCCTGGGAATGGTGGGGGCACTGGGAACGCATTCTGCACGTGCTTTGGTGCAATTGGCACATGGTTTCTGTCGATCGCATCGCACCTTGCGTTGTTGACAGAGAACGCACGAATGGCCGCGGGTGATCTTGTAGACGGGAGGAGGGCCATCAGGGCTCCCTGCCGGGGTCGACAACATTGCGAGAGGTGGTGGGAGCGAGGTGCGTGAATGTTTCTCGGGTCCTCGGGGAATAGCAACGAGCGAGAGAAGTGTCTCATGCGACAGCCACGTTGTGAGGTGCGAGGTGCGAGGTGAGAGGTGTGAGGACACACAAGCCGATGATGCACCTTCAACTAGGCGACCGTTACTGCATCACGATGCCCACACGGTGCATGCGACGCTTGTTAGCAATTGTTTGCCCGTCTTATGGTGGAAAAGGAGACATGGTGGAGTTCGGGAGAGTCAAGAGTTATGTATCGTTGATTCTCGGACGCTCCTGAAGCTCTCGGTCCCGAACACACACACCATCTGGGCCGTGCATCATTTTAACCTTAACATTCGCGTTTGGGCATCGCCAGCCAACAGTATCGATTCATTCTGGATCATCCTGGATCATCCTGGATCATCCTGGATGCACATCAGTCTAGCTGCACGGCTCGGGGCCGTCTGACATGCTTTACTATTTTCCGGACCCCGAGTAGTTGTTGCTCGGGGCCTAGATGAGGACATATTGGCTGCGTGGCGTTGTCTTCTTTGATTTGACGTCGATATAATATCTCCTCCTCCTTTCCTTTCCTAGTATCCAGCTCGTGCTCCAATTCTAAAACACGTCCCACTTCCAAGACGAAGATACGTCTATCATTTGCAAGACAAAGAGCCATTCGCGCCCCTCGCTATTTCTGGTTCTTGTACCATTTCCCTGACGAATTAACCTTACACATTCAAGATGGATGAAAAACCAGGGCCAAGCAACAATGCAGAGCCTCACAGCAATGCCACGGAAGTCGATGTGGAGAAAGCAGTGGCACCACAACCACCAACTACGAACGAGGCTGATGACGATGAGTTCCCAAGCGGGATCAAGGTTTTGGTTATTATGCTCGCAGTCTGGTTGTCAATGTTTCTTGTCGCCTTAGTACGTTTGCTATACCCCCAAGTAAGCAATATCCATGCTGACTATAGTGACAGGACCGAACAATCCTAGGAACAGCCATTCCAAAAATCACAGATGATTTTCACAGCATCGACGACGTGGGTTGGTATGCCAGTTCATATCTACTCACCTCCTGTGCTTTCCAACTCATCTATGGCCG
Organism: Mollisiaceae sp. DMI_Dod_QoI; assembly: GCA_009613015.1. Taxonomy (NCBI): domain Eukaryota; kingdom Fungi; phylum Ascomycota; class Leotiomycetes; order Helotiales; family Mollisiaceae; species Mollisiaceae sp. DMI_Dod_QoI. The sequence continues at coordinate 19,137 of VXCB01000211.1, forward strand.
AATCTATACCTTCTACTCGCCCAAATGGGTTCTCTTATGCGCCATTGGATTTTTCGAACTCGGAGTAAGTCCCCTTTCCTTCCAAGCAGAATATATACTAACAAGTATCAGTCTGTCGTCTGTGGAACAGCGCCCAACTCTCGCGCCTTCATTGTCGGCCGAGCAATCGCAGGTCTCGGTTCAGCAGGAATCTTCTCCGGCGCCATTAACATTATGGTGATCACTATCCCCCTACACAAACGACCAATGTATCAGGGCATTTTCGGTGCCGTCTTCGGCGTTGCCTCTGTAGCCGGTCCTCTCGTCGGCGGCGCATTCACAACCAAAGTCTCCTGGCGCTGGTGTTTCTATATCAACCTGCCTATCGGAGCCGTCGTCGTAGCTGTCATCCTTCTCATCCTAAAGACCAAACCCAGCAAGAACACCGACACCCTAAAACAACAAATCATCAAACTCGACCCCTTCGGCTCTCTCGTCTTCCTCCCAGGGATCGTCTGCTTACTGCTCGCTCTCCAATGGGGCGGAACAACATACTCCTGGTCCAACGCCCGCATCATCGTCCTCTTCATTCTCGCATTCCTCCTCCTCTCCGTCTTCATCCTCATCCAATTCCGCTCCGGCGACAACGCCACCGTCCCCATCCACATCATCAAGCAACGCTCCGTAGCAGCCGGCGCCTACTTCTCCATCGTCAGCCCTGGCTCCATGATGGTCATGGTATACTACCTGCCCTTATGGTTCCAAGCCATCAAAGGCGTATCCGCCGTCCATTCCGGAATCGACACCTTACCCCTCGTAATGGCCCTCGTCGTAGCATCCATCTTCGCCGGCGCCCTAACCGCCAAAACCGGGTATTACGTCGGCCAACTCCTCGCCTCCTCCGTCATAATGTCCATCGGATCCGGCCTCCTCACCACCCTCAAAACCAACACCGGCCACGAAAAATGGATCGCCTATCAATTCCTCTACGGCTTCGGTCTGGGACTCGGCATGCAGCAAGCTGGCATGGCGGCTCAAACCTGTCTTAATAAAAAAGACGTCATGACCGGTGTCTCCATCATGTTCTTCTTCCAAGGCCTCGGCGGCTCCGTCTTCATCTCTATCTCACAAACCATCTTCACGCATGGCTTAATCAAGTATCTGGGCGCCACGGTAGGTATCAGTCCGAAGATGATCGTCAATACAGGCGCGACGCAACTTAGGGATTTGGTGCCGGAACAGCTTTTGGGAGTTGTGTTGGTGGCATATAATAAGGCGCTGAGTGATACGTTTAAAGTGGGCTTGGCGTGTTCGGTTGCGACGATTGTGGCGGGCGCGACGATGGAGTGGAGGAGTGTTAAGGGGTTGAAGCAGGGTGGTGCGTTGCCTCCTTCGGCGAAGACGGAGCCTACTGTTGAAAATGAAAAGGAACGGGGAGAGGATGGGGATGGGGCGGTGACGGATACGGAGACGGCGGTCGAGGGGGATAGTCCGCCTATGACTGCAGTAACACATCCTGTTTCTGCGAAGGAGGGATGAATGAATGAATAAATAAGTAACCACCTCACCTCACTTCACCTCACTTCTCAATTCTCAATTTCCTTTCTTTGTATATATACCTACCTATCTATCATAGAGGGGGCGTTTTGAACTAGATACCAAAATCCCACATAACAGATAAACGACATACATCCAGGAATCCTATTAGTAATAAAATCAATTATAATAGAGAAAGAACACATATATCCAGTCCCAGCCCCAGTCTCAGTCTTCCCAAGAATAAAAAGATCAAGAATCTAGAATGAAATATGAATATGGTGAAGTTCCTATAATGCAATATATACATACACACGCATAATCATGAACACAACCAACAACCCTCCCAAGTTCCAAGTTCCAACTCCTCGCTAAGGGAATGAGCGAATGGATGATTCCATCCCATCCCATCTTATCTTATCTTATCTTGTCCTGTCCTGTGATCCTGTGATCCTGTATTGTATCCCATTCCCATTCCCATTCCCATTCCCATTCCCATTCCCGTTCCCATATATCCTGGCTAAACATTCCCTACTTCCTTACTTCTTCCTTACTTATCTCCTACAATATCGAGCCGAAACCAAAACATACATACATAAAAATAAACCAAAACATGCATAAAAAAATTAAAAATAGCAATAGACGAAAAACGAAAAACGAAAAACGAAAAATGAAAAATGAAAACCTGCTCGCTCGACTCTCTCTTCTCCACCCTTTCCTTTCCTTTCCTTTCCTTTCTTTCCTTTCCTTTCTTTCTTTCATTCTTTCAAAAACCAAACCAGCACATCATCACCTCCTCCTTCCTTCCTCCTCCTCCTTCCCTCCTCCTCCCTCGTCCACCCAACTCAATCATTCCCCTTCCCATTCCCATTCCTAACTCAATACCCACCCCTCCCTCAATACCCCCCTCTTAACAGCCATCCATTTCAAATCACAACATCCACAACACAACACAACCACCCAATAATCACTTCACTTCACAATCACTTCCCGACTCCCAACTCCCCGTTAACGTTATGCGAATATACACCATTCCTTCATTCCTTCCTCTCTTCCTTCATCTCGTCCCTCTTTGCGGAATTTTCTTTAAGCTTGATTTTGATTTTGTTTATCGTTTATTGATGTTTGATTGTTTGGATAGGTGGGTGGGTGGGGTTTGAGTTGTTTTGTTGGTTGTGATGTGTTGTGTTGTGTTGTGTTGTGTTGTGTTGTGTTGTGTTTTAGATGTAATTGTAATGGCAAGAGTGAGCGTAAGCGTAAATGGGACGTGGTGGGGGGTAGGTAGGGTGTGGGGAAGGCGTATCGAGCTAGGGATAGAATATGGATGGGTGGGAGATGTAGGTAGGTATTGTGGTACTAGTAGTAGTAGTAGGTTCGTAAAATAATAGTGGTGGGTAGATAGATAGGTGGATAGATAAGTGGATGATAACAAATAGTTCTAGCTGGAATAGATGAATGGAGGGAGTCGAGTCGAGTTAAGGTATTGATTTGGTTGGAGGGTTGGAGAGGTTGAGAAGAGGAGAGTGATTGATGGATATGGATATGTATAAAATCTTAGGTGTGTCGAGGGAGAGGTCGTCTATCCAGTGTGAAGAGTGTTGAGCGATGTACTGTACATCGAGAAAGAGTAGAGGATGCTAGGGAGCATGGTCTGAAAGAAGAAGTATCTCCAAGACGCGAAGTAGAACGTCCTAATTCCAAAAGACGAAGGGCGAGGATATCGGGATATGGTCTAGATGAAGTTTTAACCTCTTGGAGGCGGCCGAGCATATAAGAGTTGAAGGTTGAAGCAAAAAGTCTTTCTGGTGAGAGAGTGAGGTGGGTTCGTAAGTCGTAGCTGATGTCATAGGTATGGCTTATGGATTAGCGGGTGCTAATCCACTTGCTCCTGGTGGTGGAGGAGGTGGGGGAGGCGGTGGTCCTGTGGAATATTAGCCTACTCCTCTTCCTATCATCATCTTCTCTTCTCCAACCTTCTCAAGTCTTCAAAAATTTAATTCTTAGAACCGAAGAAAAGAAGACACACTCACCAGGCCTCCCACCCCCTCCTCTCCCTCCCGCCCTACGTCCTCCTCCCGCTCTATGCCCCCCTCCACCTCTATGCCCCCTCCCTTTTCCACCCCCTCCTCCACCACCACCTCTAGCAACAACAACCTTAGCCTTCCTCCGTCCGCGCCGATGACGCAGCCGTCTCGTCTGTCGTGATCGGAGATAATAGACATAACAGACGCCGAGTAACGCGAGGAAACCTAGGGCCAAACCGACGGAGATACCGACTATGGAACCAGTAGAGATTCCGGGATGTGGATCTGTGTGTGGGGTTAGTGTGAGGAGAATTGCGAATTGAAAAATGTTGTGAGAGGAATAATTGGAGTTGAGAAGGGGATTGTGCTTTTGCAAAGGAAAGTGAGAGAGGAAGGAGTTTGAATTCGAGTTTGAGAGAGAGGGGAAAGATTCTGTGATTTGAGAGTTGGGATTGGAAAGCGAGGAATGAGTGAGGCTATGGCGAGATGGATTAAGAAAGAGAGGCTCGCTTCCAGTTTGCGCAGAAAGTAAGAGGCCAACTTGAGTAAAAATCGAGGAGAACTCAACCTCAACTCGGGCTAGATCTCTCATCTCCTAGAATCATGAAGGGGATATTCCGTGTCTCCCAGTCTTGAGAGCGTGACACTATCACCTCTCACAAACACTCCTCTTCATACTCAACCCCACTCAACATCCCAATCCACATCCAATCCCACACCACAATCCTCTAACCTTGAACTCTCAAGTACTTCAAATCCGGACACTAAATCCTCACCCCGAAAAACCCCTCCCCCACCAAAAACCCAAAACCCAAAGCAGTATACTGTACAACAAACGAAAGATAAAAATAAATGACGTACTAGAACCACCATTATTCCCATCACCGAGATCATTCCTGGTCGTCGGATAACTATCCCCCAGCAACACCGTCGAGACATAAGTCCCCACTCCATTCGCGCTCGTGACCGTGATCACGACATAATCAGGCGCTGCATCTTTTGCATCCTTTCTTCGGTCGTGGTCGAATCCAGGATCAAGATAGCTCGGAATTGCAGTTGCGGTAATAAGTGGCGTTATTTCGTCAGTTGAGTTCCGGATTGAGAGTGAAGAGAGGGCTGAGGTTGAGATTAAAGTCGGCGATATCGGAATCCCGTATTCGTAGCTAGGAGAAAGATACACAGAAGCCGAAGCCGAAGCCAAATCGTCTCTGTTGGAGGAACGTGGAGGAGAATAGGGAGAAGGGGAAGCCGAAGCGAGAATTGGTCGTGGGGCAGGTGACATGAATGCCTCTCCTCTCCTCTCCTTCCCTCCAATAGGTAATTCCTCACCCAGCCAAAAACCCAACCAAAAACCAAAAACCAAAAGCCCAAAACCACAATTCTGCAATCTGATCAACCAGCAAACAAACAAAAATATACAAGAAGCGTCACCCCTCGCTAAAATCTCGATACATGAAACGCATTTTATTTTATTTTATTTTTTTTCAGAATTCAATCATGCACAAAAACAATTCTCAATTTCATAATTTAATTCCAGAGTGAGTAAGAGAAGGAAAAAAAAAGACGGGGAAGAACAAGGCAAGGGGGGAGCGTAGGAAGAACTCCGAAATAACCACCACCCACCTTAACCCTCCTCCCCAACCCCCAACCCCCAATCCCTGTTTTATACCCCTCCACCCCTCCAAAACTACACCCCAAAACAACTCAAACCACAGCCTTGCATTTCCCTCGATTGGCGCACGATGAATTTCGCAAAAAGGGGATGGAAGTGCGATGCATGCGTGGGTGGGTTTGGGGGAGTGGGGCGAGAGGTGCACGCCTCATTTGTGTGTTGTTCGCTGGCATGCATGGATGGGGGTAGGTAGGTATGTACGCAACGCATGCGTTGTGCTTAGCCTGAAGGACGCGATGCGATGCGTGCATTACCGTACTTCCCGTGAGTACGTTTTTCTTTTCTTTTTGGGTGGATGTTTGGAGGGAGGTGAGAGGTGAGAGGTCAATTGGGTATTTGCGAGGTTGTGGGATTTGAGGATAGGTTGGAGATGCGTGCAGAGATGAGCCTGTCTGAGGCGGGTGCAGGAAGAGGGGTCGTGATTCGTGGATGAAGGACGAGGGAATGTTATTATTGTCTAGATAATAATATGAGATTCTAGATTTATTTGAAGATGTGGAAAAGAATATCGAATAATGTATGCGGACTCCATCAAATGCCTTTTTTGAAAACCGAACATAACAGAAGAAACAATGTGAGCATCCTAGAAAGGAAAAGAAAATTCGTTGCTTATACATATTCCCACAACCTGATAAACCAAGAAAATGTCCAAATCGTATAGAACAACAGTCACTGGTCCAAATGCGTCCTCAGAGACTTCTCATACTCCTTGTAAGCTTTCGCTGTGACATACGCATCAACACCATATGCCTTTCCGAAGCCAGCACAAGACTCTCTCCAGAGTTTCTTGGCTTCCTCTGGATCTGCAACTGGTGAAGCACTCATTGCTTTCGCAAGACGTGCTTTTGACTTGAGCGTCTCCGGATGCAAACCACCAACGCTTCTCTGGTAAGCCTTATAGATTTGTCGATGGAGATGTTCAGCTTCAGCTCGAGCAGATCCACCACGTTCATGTTTGAGAAGAGCAAGATTGGTTGCACATTGGAGTGTGCTCTGATGTTCAGGTCCGAATACCCAGGTGAGACGCTCAAGAGCTTGCTTGTGCATACTTTCGATCGCATCGAGGTGTTCACTGCGCTCGGGATCCCGCTTAGGTAGCTGAGCACGCATGATCTCGCCCTTCCAAGTCATGCTCAGGAAGACATCAGGATGCTCATCGCCAAGGATAGTCTTTCGTCCAGTAAGCGCAAGCTCAATCTTATCAGATGCCTCGGAATGTTGACCCAAGCCCGAGAGCACAATTGCTCGATGATGAAGACTGGAAAGCTGGTCAGGATGGAAATCATCTCCGGACATAGTACCATTAGTGAGGACAGCAGTTCTTTCACCTAGAACACGCTCACTCAGAATGTCGGCAGCTTTACATCCTTCTTTGAGGCGTAGGACTTCGGCGAGTTGGTGTTTGCTAGTTAGGGTGTCCGGATGGGTCATCGGATCAAGCCAAGGCCCTTCTTCTCTTATAATCATCGTAGTCCGATTCAGCTGTTCTGCGCTTTCGTAGTCTCCACGTCCGACCATGATGAGTGCAATCTCACTCTTGCATGAAATCACAACCGGGTGAGTGGCTGACAACCTAGCTGTCAAGCGATCGATGCAGTTGAGAAGAATGGCTTCGGCTTCATCGAAATCGCTCGTAGACACAGCTTTTGAGATTAGAATGCTGGCCTTGACGACTTTGCTGTTGACTGTCTCAGGGTGATCGGGACCAAAGAGGCTTTCTCTACCGAGGAGTGCGCCTTGAATGTAACGCAAGGCTTCATCGAATTTGCCATCTCGTTTCATAATTTCGGCCAGGTTATGATAACTCGACAACGTTTCGGGATACGAGCTTCCAAGATTGTCTTTCCGTTCAGCGAGAGCCTTTCGACACACAATAGCTGCATCTCGATACTTGCCTTTGTACATCAAGGCTTGTGCAACATCATCCATGGCCAAGTAAAGGTCTACCTTTGGTACGTTCGAACCTTGGCTCGCCAAAAGAATCTGTTGAAACGTGTCAATTGCTGTCTCATACTGATTCGCACAGTCGGTTTGCTCCAACTTGGCCATCATTCTCTTCTTCCACACTGCTGATCGTGGGCCTTGGTCAGGTGAGAAACTTTGGAGAACATGGTTCATATCCCGATACTTCGCAAGTAGAGACAGGAGAGTGACTTGATCCTGAATGATACTGAGCTGGTCAGCGGGCATTGGATTCGGAAGCACACTTCTTGCAAGGACTGTCATCTTCAACGCCTCAGTATACATCCCCTTCCGTTTGAAGAAAGCAGATTCTCGTTGATAGATTGTCGCAACAGCGACCCGCAAAGCATCATTATGCAAGTCGTAGCCACCGATCAGGTGCGCAAAGCAGTCTTTCCACCAAGCTCTGCTGTCACTTTTTGCGTCCGGGTAGTTCTTTGAAAATGCGAGGACCACATCCTCGTACCACTGGCGCTCTTCCAAAATCTCCACGCCCTCCGATTCTGATCTCTCGAGGCCGATCGCGTTACGAATTGTCAAATATACCAGTGGATGAATGGTATATGTGTTGTTGGAAGAGTCTTCGACAACAAGGAAGTGGCCTTTGATCAGAAACAGGATGATGACCATATCCAAAGGATCATATGAAGAGAAAATTGCTTTTGGTACAGAAGCTCCGCCTAGGAAGAAAAGTTGATACAAGAAACGGCTAAAATGACGATATGTATTTCGAAACATCTTTACATCAAAGACACCTCTGCCGATAACAGAATTGTCGAAGTCTGGATAAGAGAAGGGATCGATCTTGCTGAAAAGTCGCAGCTTGAAGGGGTCTCCGCGCTCGTAGAGGTCGAGGAATTGGGAAAGGTTCATTCCAGTGCAATTAATGACCTTGGCTACCTGAATAATGGCGCGTGGTGAGCAAGTGACCAATTTAGAGACATCTTGGATCTGCTTCTCTGTGGACACAAGGTGAGCATCGATGCCGAGATTTGCTCGAAACAGGTCAACAGATGCCTCGAGCTCGAGATCGCCAACCTCACATAGATCGCGAGCACTGACGAGCTCACGACCATGCTGAGCACTCCTTGCCAGCAAGAGGACAGTCCCATTGAAGCTCTTCAATTTATCTATAAGTCGATCATTGGGTTTTCCAGAAAGCAGCATCTCAAATTTGTCGCCGGGATCGACTACTAGCAAGGGCAGCGCGATTGTGTCCGTTTTCGACGATGGTATCTCGCCCAATTCGAGCTCTTCAGTTCTGAGCCAGAAGATGGGTGTGGATGGAGATAATTCCCGTACTCGATATGCAAATTCGATGGCAAGTTCAGTCTTGCTATTTCTAGTCAGTTACTGGAGGATGGAGTTCGATTGAGAAGATATTTACCCTATGCCGCCAAGACCGACCAAACCAATTCGTCCATTGTCATTCGGCTTCCACATTCCAAAGAGTTGGGACAGTGACGCAAATCTTCCAACGAAGTTGGAACTGCGAGTGTATGGGACGCTGAACACTGCTTCACTTAGAGTTGCCGCTTCGGTTTCGGGAGCAACGCTTGAGGCCATGATGGATCCAGAAGTCTCCAGTTTGTCGACGAGGGTTTTTGTAATATCTCCAAGAGAATCTGAAAGTATACCAGCGATGGTTTCAGACAATTGCGAAGCAATTCTGTCTGTGGTTGCCCCGTTGGTATTCTGCTCGGCAACCTCTGGATCAGAAGATGAGGGTATGTGTTCCTGCGGGAGCTCGGCCTCGGGGGGTTCGAGAAGTGGTTCTTCTGTGGTGTCTGGTTGTATCGACTCGAGAATTGCTTCTTCAATTGGTTCGTTGATCGGTTCCAGATCAGGTATAACTTCTTCGGTGCTGTCTAGAATATTGTTGAGAAGATCTGTAGCAGATTCGGGCTCCTCTTGGACTGCTTCTAGGGTCACTTCCTGAGTAAAAGCGAAAGCAGGAACTGATTCTTGAAGAGGGTCTTCGAATGATTTTGGCTCTTCCTGGGCGGCTTCTAGATCTTCTTCTTCTGACCCGTCAGGATTGCTGTCGGATTCTGAAAGAGAATCTTCGACGGATTCGTGAGTGAGCTCGGGATGGACCAATTCGAAAGCAGTGTCTGGCTCTGAGTCGTGAGAGCTCTCAGGCTCGACTTCTTCAACTAATTCGTGAGCGGTTTCTTCACTGAAGTCAAAAGCAGGTTCAGCCTCAGGCGTAGCTTCTGCGTCAGGTTCGAAGGTGCTCTCGGAAGAGGAAGAATCAGCCGCGTCAAGCTCGTCGGACATATCGAAGCCTGTAAAATAGTAGGATGCGCCATCTTAAAAGCGTGAGAAGAAATCTCATATACGTGACCAGCTCCACCGACAATTGTCACAAGAGAAGTCGGTGAGGGCGGACTTTGCCAGTTTTTGCCACTTTCAACCTAATGGATGCAGATATGAGTCGAACTCGGCACGTTCAGGTGCCATGCAACATGAAGCTATACAGACAAATGAACCGGAGCACTGGCTCGGAGGACTTCCGCGACGAGCCAAAGGAGCCTCGCGGCCTGGCTACCTGCGGCTAGAAACCGGGAAAGAGAGTTAGGCAACGTGCAGGAACGCGTTTGGTCGCGTGGTTGAACGATAATGGAGCATTATATACGAGGCTTCTTTGCGCGTACATCTGGTCGTATCGTCTTTGTGTGCCTTACATTTCACATGTGGGTTCATTGCATGATGAGTTGTCAGGATGACAGAGGTTGGGCGTTGAGAGTTGGACAAAGATCGCTTGGAGCCCAAGGTCAGCCAACTAAAATTAGCATGCACGTGAAGAACTGAAGGGCTGGATACCTATGAAACATCACCAAGAGGATTATAACCACTGTCATTTGGCTGTGTTGTCCAATATTTTAAGACAATTGGAATGTAACGTTAGTCATAATATCCTTGAGCGGGACGGTATTGTGCCTCCATCACGTGATCCGTGCATTGGACACGGGGGCCATTGGATTAGCTTGATGGAAGGAACTTCACGAGGCGGCTTTGGAAAGCTTTCACATAGTAATGCAAATAAGAAACATGTCAGAAAGAGAACCTCATGTGGAATAGTATCATTGTTCACAAAAGGAGCGTACATTCATTTTGTGTTACCAAAGAACGATTACTATGATCAAAACATATCCTCATTCGTCAGACTACAATTTTAGCCTCCTTAATTCACCTCCCCCCAATCTTGGTCAATCTTCCACCCAGACCTAGAGTCTAGCATGGGCAATGCCAGATAGCTCACCGGGAGCATGGTAGTTTGGCACCTTCATCTCCAAAGCCTTGCCACTGTATCCAAGATCCTCAGCAGTGAGGACGGCACACTTCTCACCGATCAGGAGAGCAGTGGAGTCTGACACGAGTGGTTAGAAGCGCATTTAAAGCTAGGATATAGGATTGGGAACTTACAAGTGTTGCAACCAACGTTGTCAGGGCAGATAGACAGATCAGCGACCTTGAGGTTCTTGACGCCGTGAACGTTGAGACGCTCATCGAGGACACCGTGCTTGACGATGCTGTTACCTTCCTTTGGTGCCATGGAGCACGTCTGCAATCCATTAGCATTATATCACCACCAACGAAAGATTAGATAAACGTACGCCCAAACTGTGCCAGGTAGTCTCAACATGTCTCTTGACCCATTCCTCAACATGTTTGATATCTTCATTGGTGTAATTCAAGTCCTCGTACACAGTCTGGCAGTTACTGTTCAAGAGGTTGGGCTTGGGTGCCTTGCCGCCGTCGAGAGGCATAGACCAAGAGCCATGCTGAATACCCGCTGTCAAGTTACCAGGAAGGGCATAGGCTTTCGTGGTAGCGAGGTCCATGTCCTTGGCGCGAGCTGGAGAGTCGAAGGCATAGAATGGATGCATAGCTTGAACCTCGCCTGCGTATGCGTCCATGCGGCGGGCAGTCTCACCTGGGAAATAAATTAGCTGCAAGATCTGACATGGATGTGATTTGGGAAATGCTCACGAGACTTGATGTAGCCCCAGACCATAGGAGCCATGTCTCGCTCATCGTTCATGAAGCCCGCATCGAAGTCAGGAGGCTCGTATGGGTCGGGTGAAACGATGTGTGTCTCGCCACGAGAGAAAGGATATTCCAAAAAGTGGAACATCGTGAAGAATTTGCCAGCAGGCATCAACATGTGGTCTCCAAACCATCTGTACAGGGAGAGTCAGCAAGTAAAACAAACAGAAAGTAAATTGTACATACCCAGCAATAACTGAGTAATGCATGACTGGCTTGTCTGGCTTGTCCTTGAAGTAGCTGTCCCATCCACTCTTGAAATGTGGCGTAGGCCATTTCTCCATCTCCGCTAACTCCTGCTCGGTCGGGCGGACCTTGACACCAGCATCAATGCCATTAGTAGCAAGTGGTCCAGTGCCCTTGATGTTCCATTCATCGAAGACAGCCTTCTGAACCTCAGGAACACCACGGACGAAGTCATCAAAACTCTCGGTATCTGTGTTCATTAGTATGCCTTTGTTCACTGTAATGAAGGTGGATCGAAACGTACCAGGCTTGGCGCGGTACACAGAGAATGTGAGATAATGGTCCTGGAAGTTCTGTCCTACACCAGGCAGGTTGACGAGAGGCTTGACGCCAGCGCGTTGCAACTTCTTTGGGTCACCGATACCACTGCGTTGAAGGATCAATGGCGATGATAGTGTACCGCCGGAAACAATAATTTGCTTGCGAGCACGGAAAGTGCGGGATTGTTGCTGCTTGGAGGGACTCGTATCAATAATGTTAATCACAGGGATTGTGGAAACTTACGGTTGGGTGGAGTGGCTTTGTGGGGACGGTCTTCACTCCAACGGCAACACCATTCTCAAGAATGACTTTGTCGACCTTGGTATTGCATTGAAGGTGAAGGTTTGAATAAACTGATCTCGTCGAGTGGATGTAGGCGTGAGCCGAGTCACTTCGGCGCCCGGTCTGTATTTGTATCAGCACGAATATTTGACTTGGAATTGGTGAAGACATACGTCTCGGTTGATCCACTTGAGCCAGTGCTCAGCACCGCTATCGGACGATTAGTGATTATCACATTACAAAGTGCAATGATTACTTACTGGCCAGTGACAAGATCCTGAAGATCATCGGTGGTGGGGATACCTTGGGACTCCGAGGCTCTCAGGAAATCCTGCATGATTGGGTATGTGTAGTTTCCGAAGGAGACCTTGATTGGACCTTCGAATCCATGGATGTCCCTGGTTACAGAATCAGCTAGGTACCTGCGTGAGCAAGCTCTCATATTTACCTGTTGTTGGATGCTCGTTGATATGTCTCATGTTTCCTCATGAGTGGGATGAGCTCCTTTGTAGACCATCCCTTGGCTTGGAAGTCATCGTAGTCGGATGCACTAGCTCGAGTATACATCATGAAGTTGATGGATGATCCACCACCAAGGATGTGAGCACAAGGGACGACAGCCTGTCGGCCACCGAGCCATTCCGAAGGTCTTGAATAGTAGAAGGAAGCAGTCTTGCTGTCCAACTTCATATTCCTGGGATCTGATATTGTGTCAGTAGGGATGGTTATTCCCAATTGAGCAGATGCCTACAAATTCCAGGTCTGAAGACCCATGGGTTGTTCAGATTACTCTCTCCGGCCTCAATTAAGAGGACCTGAAGATTGTGGTCGAGGTTGGCCAACCTGAATGGTCAGTAGCCATTCGAATATGATCTAGGGGAGGAAGGGGTCAAATTCTAACGAACCGGCCTGCAACAACACATCCACAACTGCCACCACCGCACACGATGATGTCGACTTCATCGGGGACTGTCATTTTGAAGGCGTCCAGACGCTTTTCGTCAAACTACTTTTGTGAAGCTTTGTTTTGTACGCTGACTTCTGCTAAGAGAAGAGCTTACACTCCAAGGCCAGCATAGGGAAGGCAGAACCCCCTTCTTTTGAATCCCTCCGCATCTACCAACCCCGCACGTCGAGCTCGCAAGTAAGAGGGCTAAAGCAACCTTGCAACGCTTCTGACGCGTATTGCTCGAGCTTCAGCTCTATCGTAGGGCCGCAAGTGGATTCCAGGACCCTTTCCCACTGCATAATTACATGGAAGGAGCATGCTCTAGAGCTATTGCGGTGCATGGTTAGGATTATTACCCCTCTTCTGATCAGCTTGTGGTCAGACAGAGCTTCTTGGGACGAGCGATACAAGACATGATTGACGCGGCATGCACCTCGTGCAGTTGCTGAAGTCAGTCTGGAGGATGATAGTGGAAATAACTCGGCATTCTGCTTTTGAATATCAAATGACAGCTGCGGGTTTAGCAGGGAATGTTTCATACGAGGCACAGCCGCTACACCCAGTAGACGGGCTTTACCCCGCAACTAGGAAGTATGTGGGTCGATCCAGACACAGTAATGAGGGTTTGACGGCCGCCCGCCATACTGTAGATAAGTATGTGGGATAATAAGGAGACCACTTGGCTGTGGACGCTCCCCAAGCAGATATTGTGTCTCGTTGTATAAAGGAACTCAGAACACGCAATTTCAAGACCAAACAATAGAAACATACTTGAAGGAAAGAAATACGTTGAAAACGATTCAATTCGGAGCAAAGCCATGTGTGAGGCGTGTTACCGAACGATCCGGGTATCTGAGCCACCTTTGCGCCATCAATTTGCGCGCCGTGTGCCCCCCGCTGATCAGCAATCAATGAGACATATTGGTAAGAATCGAGACAGGGGCGCCGACATATCTCGATTGGTGTCGTTTCCTTGTGGATCATGCATCGAGCAAGAATTGAAAGCGATTATGCGAGGGAGGCGGAGGCGAGGGCGAGGTCATGGTTTGATGGTTTGATGGGGAACGACTGACGTTGGGAGAGCTGCGGAGTTAGCGCAGTGCGGGGTATAGTGCCGCCCTTGGAGGGTCGGGGGTCTAGGTTTCCACCACTGGTTTCTCCTCCTTGCAGGCTTTCGCATCCGGACGCTACAGCAGCAGCATAACATGTGGGGCCACGCATCGTGGGGCTTATGCCAATAAGGTACATAGCGGTCTGCGTTAGGAGCGCAGCTCAAGCCAGCTTCAAACGTCGATCCAGCACTCCTCAGCGGCAAATAATATCAAAGGACCTGCAGTTTCGACGTCAGAATCATAACTGGGTGTTTTCGGTAGAGTGGAAGACTTGAGCACAACACTCAGCGGAAACCCCTCCCTTCATCTCTAGAAAAAACGAACAGAGAAACCCCGCACGCCAATTGCTGTGCCATTAGCTTTGGTGGGGGCTTACTGTCTCGAACGTCTCGCGTGGAAGTACTACACGAGCAAGAAAGTGAGGCGCTTCGTCCTCCAGTCGGCTCCGATGGACGTGCCTCACCGAACCGTTGGCAGCCGGAGCCGTTCCATATCTGAAGTAGTGTCCTCGACTCTTTGCAGCGTTGAAACCTGGTCAGATACTACGCTGTGCCCTCCTGCTCTGGGCACAACAGTTCATTATAACCGAGATCAATTTTGGGATAACTTTTTCCATGTCTGCAGCTTGCAGCATGTATGCAACCCGTTCGAAAACCAATGACCAAGAAAGCAAGAGAGAAGTGGCCAGATCAAACATACCATTCCTGAATTATACAGCTGAAATACAGATCAGCTATACTTAGATATCTGACTGATCCTCCATGAATGTCTTGAGGAGACTCCTTAGTTTCGTGGTCTTCTCAAGTTGGCTAAGACAAGGAATCCTCCCCGACTCCGTTGAAGGGGCCTGTTTGAAGGCCGATAGAGCTAAAAGGTTTAGAACTGTACAATAATTCCGCATAAGGACAGCTGTGTGCGGCTCCATTCGAATAGGAAAAGCCAGTGTCTAGATTCAAGCTAGGTTAAAATAGACATGAAACATAGTCGGCCTTTTGTTGCTGTGCCTGTTTGTGATTCTGTCCAGCGCTTCGCTCGGGCGTGTATTCGACGGGTCGTATGCCAAAGATGGCTTCAGCCAAGGACTCCACATCAGAGGAGCTTTGGGGTCTCCGCACTTCTCGTGACGGCCAAGTCCAGCACCGGGAATAAGCCTATCATGCCCCGTCGACTGGTACACCTGCAGTATCACGACAGCAGAGGCTGCAGCAAAATCACATGCCCTCACCCACTCGCAAAGATCAACCCCGTGCCTCCACATTGAACCTCACACCGTTCTGGATCTTCCACGGCCAACTTCTCCCCTCACGCTGGCTTCTAGTGGGAAAAGAAGGATCTCGGTAATCATGCTCCCGATGCCCAGATCTGGGGATAGCCAGGGTGTTGTTGTTCTTGGGTGGAGATCAGAGAGCAAGTTGAACGTGGTGGTCCTTGAAGACGGCACGAACGTGGGGGATTTTGACTTTTAGAGTGCATATCGTGGCTTCGAAATCCGAGATATCTCCTAAGATCCATTCGCCCTTGAGATGTTTCGAGTGTTGGATGCTGAAATGAAGGGCGAGCTTGAAGAAAATGAAAGTTCAGAAGAATCTTCGAAGTTGGTGACTCTTCAGCGCACGGAATGTGGTGTGATCGCATCACGTGAATTCCCCGGCACGTGCAATGGCGACTTCAAGGACACTTTGAAGTCTACCTAAGAAACTCTCAGACAGTACAAGCGTGGTCTATATTGTAGTGTTGTCGTCTTTAACGAGTGAAAATTGTAGCTATATCTACCTATCATAACACGTCGTATCCTCGTAATCCATCTTACAACAAAAACCTCCCAATAACGTTGTGTTTTCGCCATCCTGTTTTGACAACCTAGGTATCAACGAAAGAAAACTCCACGCTATGCTTCCTTTTCGTCTCCAAAATCGTAGTGCTAAGAATTTGTTATGCTACCGTATCGTTCATCCACACTTATCACCCAGTTTACAGACCTCCAGCAGCTTCGGACAAAACATTTAGCAAACTGACTGCAGCACCTCCAATGCCTGCGGCAGTAAGATTTTCCTTCCATCTACTGCTTTTCTGGTATCCTCCTCCGTCATCACGATCACGACGATCGCTTCCTCTTGAACGATTTGCGCTCGAGTTGTGTCTTCGCCTCGAACTATCTTTGTCCCTTTTCCTATCCCTATCTCGCTCTCGATCTCTGTCTTTCTCCCTCTCCCTATTTCTATCTCTGTCTTGATTATTAGACGTAGAGTACTCTCTTGACCCTTTGCCACTCGAATTCCACGCGCCAGAGGCGTCCTTGTTGCTTGGACTACGCACAGGACTCGGCAACGGTTGTCCAAACGGATTAGGATATCCCGAGACAGGAACACCTATATTGGATCCAGCGTAACCACGACGTCCTTTGCTCTTCCTCCTCCGGTGGTGATCTGAGTCAGAAGACTCTGAATCCGAGGACGATGATGAGGGCGTTTCACGACCACTTCGGTGGTGCGAAGTGGTATTTTTAGCTGGTATAGCTACAGGCGCTGGGATCGGAAACCCAGTCTGTGCTAGAGGTGGTGCCTGGGTAGGAAGGCTCCGACGATGGCGGGCATCACGAAGGATGCGAGAGCGTTCGGCGAGAGACTCAATCTCGGCGCGGCTCAGGATGCCAAGGACGGCTACGAAGTCGGGACGCCTGTGATATGTTAGCATTGAACGCATAAAGTGCGGATAAGAATATTACGCTTCATATCGTCGATGATCTTGATCTAGAACTTCGGGTGAGACGAGACGACGATTGATCTTTGTCCATTTCGCGTCAGCGGGAATCTCGTTCCCGTACTCATCTGGTGCCAGACGGAATGGATATGAATGCGGAGTGATGCTAAAACTAGAATTGGAGGTCCTAGGATTTGCCTGAGGGATTGGGATTGCACCTGGCTTCACAGGGGATGTGCCTAATTCCAGTTGTTTCTTTGCCTGAAACGGAATTGACCGTGAATTAGAATCTTCACCAAGATAGTCTTGGTTACTTCTGAAGCTTGATGGCGAGTGTGGGCGAAGTTGCAAAGCCTGGCTGTCAGCTATTAATTCTGCTGTCTTGATCACTTCACCCAGCTCAAGGCCCCTAAATCGCCTTCGACAATCTTGTTCGGACTCTTCGCCCGATGAGCTCTCAGTATTGTAGTACTGAACAGTCTTTTCATCTTTCTCATCTGATGTAATCAACCTTGGGATTTGCGGCGGAAGTCGATGACCATTGCCGCTCGTTCTCCGTTGCCTCGATTCAATCTCGGTGTTTCTTCGAATTTCTGGCTGCCGCAAATCTAATTTCATCGATCGTGGGAATTTCATATTTTCTTCCTTGACCATCATCGCTTTCGCAGTACCATCCTCTGTACTCAGGTCAAGTGAGCTGAAGGTTGGTGGTTTGTCATTTGATCGAACCGCCTTTATTGAATCAAGCCATCGTTCAGAACTAACACCAAGGGCTGGAGCTGGCTTAGAAGTACACGGTGCCTCATCGAGTAAACCGTTTTGGTCAATCTCACGGATATATGCTCTCAAGACGTCCTTCGGATCGTCAATATGATGTCTACATTAACAGCAACGGGGAACATACTCTGTGGTGTTCTAGAACCTCGCTCGAAAAGCCTTCTGCAATCAACTCTCTGCGAAATTGTTTCCATACCTCCCTATCATCACCATCATGGTTTGTTGGGGCACTGCGCTTGTTCTGTGATTCGATCCGCGCAGCAATAACATCAACCTTGTCAAGAATGGCATCCAAATGACCGTCATGGTTGTCCAATTGTTGTGGCGTATTCTCTGATTCATGTAGCTGAATATTGTCCAAGAACTTGGTCAAGCTTGACTTATGACTTAGTAATTTGACACGAATCAAGCCCAAAGTGTCTAGGTTACTAGCGCGACGATTGGTCTCTCGCGAAGAGGTTGGACTGCTACTTGCATGACCGAACCTGCTATGCTTTTGCAAAAGGTCGTCGAGCTCGTGCAGAGTAAAGTCGGCATCTCCAATTACCGGCGCAAGTTGACGACTCCATATCGAGCGATCGTGATTTACAGGCGAGTCGGGGGCTTCGATTTCGTATTTGAGATGTTTGAGGACAGTGTGTAACCCTTAATCGTCAGTGTTGACTCAACATACCACAAAACTTCTTAGTTGCACGACTCGTCCCGATTCGAACAGAAAAGTAAAGAAATGTTTTGTGAATTGTGTATCTCGAATTCAGAGAAAAGAGCAGAGAAAGCCGTCCGTCTAAACGCTTACCTCGAACTTCCTGACTGATCTCATCGTACTCCCCTCCTGCATCCTGCACTTCCCTACACTTGCGATACAGCGTTTTGCAGGACGCGACAACATTATCGACATCCGACGGCGATGTGCCGAAGCTCATGGTCGCGCTGATGTATGCCTCCCTCTATGCTTTCGATCCTGAATCAGAAATTCATAGCTGTGCGCTTTGCGCCGGTCTGTGTCGTGTTGGGGGTACAGTAATCCCACTCAGCAAGCAAACTTCGTTCGCAAACTTGGAAACCCCGCAATGCAGATTCGGATGCCTCGTTCAAGGGCCTGCAGGAAGATCGTCGGCAGACACAAATACTTGTACAAGGAGCGTACAAAAACAATGGAAGGACGAAAAGGAAAGGCTGAAGCTGAGATCAGGTAGCAAGAAATTGAAGGTTGCACAGCTGTGACGTCGCGAGCACGCTGTTCCCATACGAGCAGCGGTTCATGCTTGAAAGCGGAGGGGCGTGTGCAGGGCGGGCTAGCGGCAAGATTCAATTCGCGGGGTTGGAAATGGTGTGCCACGAACGCGGTGGCGCAGTACTTACTCGGTGTTGTTTGAGTGGGCGACTCAGCCTCACGCTTTGCTTGTCGAGGGTTGTGATAGGCTCGCTAATAGCACTGTGGCCGAAGTCAGGGGTGAGCGCGACGTGGTGCTGGCGAGATGGGGCTGTTGAGAAAGATTGAAGAGGAACATGAGACACGTGTCCTAGATGGCAACACACATTCAGAGGGCAATCTAGAGATCCAGATAGACTTCGCATGCCGGCCTCTCCATTGTCCGCTGATCGGAAGAACATTAGTCCAGACATTGCCGTTGGCGATCTGTACAGTACGGAGGTACCAAATATAGTTTTTTATGCTTTCCTTGTCAATCCCCAGAGACAGGAGGAATAATAGTAATTGCTTCAGGAAAACGTTTGGAAGTTGCTTTCATTATTCGCCATTAGCCGTACATCATCAGACACGGATTCTCTCCCGAGAATACTTTCCGACTTTCTGACTCCTGAGGTAACCGATATCGCGCAAGGTGCGCTTGTACACTGCTCCTCCAGCTCCAATCTTGTGAATTGGAATCTCCTTTTCTACCTTCAGCCCAACTGGCAACTGATTGGTGTTTGCGTTGATAGCGGGAACTATGAGAGGGGCCTCTGTGTTTTTACTGGATTTGGAGACCGATGCTTCGATAGCATCACCATATTTGATCATCTCCGAAGTCAGTCCCTTCAGATACACAGCTTCCTCGATGCCCTCTAACGCTGCACTAACTTCTAATTTCAGACTTGATATCAACTCCTCGGCTTCGAAGGGGTCCCCATCAACCAATCTCGCCTCTCCTGAGAGCCATCCGCCTGCTCCGATGGCATCCACGCAGTTGTTAAGTAAGCTTGATATGAGGATGATGGCATTGTCTTGTTGGCCAGCATCTTCGTCCGCGACATCAATCTCGGCCGTATCAGTATATTTCGTAGTCCAAGCTCCACGCGCCAGCTCGAATCGCAAGAGGTAAATCAGACATACGATTTCCTGACTGGAAAAAGTGGTTTGGAGGGCGTGGACAATGTCAGGACTTGGACGGGTGTACAACTTAGACAGAGCTAGGCTCAACGCATTGCCCCGTGTACCAGATCCAGGGCCCAAACGGTATTCTGCCAGCTCCAGATCCTGCTCGATCTCCGCTTCCAATTTCTCAACTTCCTCTTCCAGATCTCCATTTGCTAGTTCTGGGGCCTCTTCATTCGCAAGAAGCCCTTGTTTCGTGTTGGGATTTTCTCCTAGAAGTCCAAGACTCTCCATCAGATTGCGGATGACATGGAGCAATTCCACCGCTCCCAAATAATTCTTTGCAACAAGCACCAAAAGGAGATCCATATCTTGATCCAGATCAACAATCGTATCTACAAGCTGGCCAGCAGGAAGTGATTTCGGAGCAGATCCACCTCTTTTCACTGCAGCTTCAATATTAGTAACCGTCATGAACCCATTTGTAATGAGCCACGTGAATGTATTCGGAGGATAGAAAGAGATTGACAATCTACTTCCACCAGCATCATCCTCGATTAGTGTGAACATCTTGCTCAGAGCGTACAAAACCCATCGCCGGTCGACATCTGAAGGTGCCAAGCGTTCCTTCTTGAGTTGCTTGTGCTTCGTTTCTGCCGAGCGATTCGATCCGTTGGTAAGGCCATTTTCGGTTGCTTCTGGGAGATCCATCTCGAGATGAGGAGCCATTTTTCTATCGAAAGCGACTTCATCACGCTCACCTTTCTTGAACCAACGTTCAAGGTCATGAATTTGATCTGCCCAAAGTGCATCAAGACCAATCGCACTTGGTAGGAAATTCCCTAGGGTTTTGAGGCCATCAACTTTGGTGCTACTAGAATTGCTCATACTCGTGGATCGCATTTGGCCCTCGGCGGAACGACCAATAGAGTCTATCAGAAGTCCAGCAGTTCGAAGTCTCCCTTGACGGTCTTGATGTCCTTCAACTTGAATGCCGATAAGTTTGTTACCTAGAATCGCCGTTGCAATAGCGAGTTTCGGGAAGTAAGCAATGAATTTACAAGGTTCCTTCAGAATCGAAGAGTTCTCGTCCATAACCTGCCGTTTGCGTTTCCTAGTGTCAGAATTGCCTGCCAAGTCGAGCTCAACGGTTGCTATAGTAGACTGGTATTTGGGATTATAAGCCGTGACGAATTGTGGGGATGAGACTAAAACGGATGTACTTGACAGTCGCAGAAATGACTGGCCACCCGCAGTTTTGAGTCTATTTTGCTCCTTTGGCAAAGTGTCGGTGAGGTCGAAAGTAGTCAAAATTTCACTGTGAAGTCGTTGCAGCACTCCAGTAGCAACCTGAACATTGAAGGATACCTGGCCACCAACATCGTCTGTCGTGGTCGTTGAAGGTATCTCGGCAGTCAGAAGCGACTCCACAGAATGTTGAAGGCCATTTGTATGGATGGCAGATCGTCGGGGTAGGCTGATAATGTGGAGATTTCTCAATATAGTTGCTTTGTGGATAGATTTTGTGATGATGACTAGGATCTCAGGGTTGAAGCCGTCTGCACTGATTTCCTGGGAATACAAAGCGAAGACATCTTGTCGCCTTTTAAGGATGCCTTGACTAGCGGCATGAGCGTGGGTGAGGTGCGCAAACTCGACCTTCGTCTCTTTCATCTGCTGTGGAGCATCTCGGCTAAGGGCAGTGGCAGGCGAAATCCACCTCTCTTGTAGAGAGTCACCATCAAAGCAACGTATCTCTCCGTCTTCATGAATAGCGAGTATATCGTAGTCATGGATCGCAGCCTCTGGGTTTCTCGAAGCAGTAATTATGCCTATGTAAACGATTGGACTCGACGAGCTTGTTAAAGTATGGGTTGCTGAGGAAGACTCTGTGGATGTTCCAGAAGTAGTTTCTCGAAATAAGGTGAGCTGCGCATGTGGTCCTGCCGTGGAGACATATGATCTGCGTTGAATGGTGTTCTTGGAAACCCTTGTTCTGACGGAAGCTGGAGGGCAAGTGAAGGAAGATTGTGGAGGAAGCGCATAGGATGTAATCAGCTTGGATGACGAGATCTGCGACAGTGTTAGATGATATGAGATAATGCATAGAAGCTACTTACATCATACAAACTCAATCCTTCTCCATCAACTCCTACAGCCAACTCTGATCTTTTCCTCTTCTTTGTGCCAACCCCACTACTTATTACTTCCCCGACAACATAATGCCCGTTCGAGCGATCAATGGGTTGTGGTAACGAAGCAATCACATATGGTTTCTGTATTGAGAAGCGCGACGGCATTTTGTGTTTGGCCACGAGATGTTGCTGTTGTGACAGACTTTACAATAAACTTGAGCAGTCGGTCAAAAATATTTTTGAATCCTCCAAATGATGGCAGGGGTCTGATGCTAGCGTGCTAGCAAGGCGCTGGCCGGAATATTATATTCCCGAAGTTAGTGCAGTCGAGACTCGCTATACCTGAAAAGGGTAGCTCACAGAGCAAATGCTGTGCGTAATCGGATTATTGTGGCGCCGTTCCGTTTCCACTTCTAGAGCATTTCGAGAACGCGAACAATGGATGGTTGCGCGACTGTATTTGCAGCAAAACCTTCACATCGCGATTCTTTTGAGTTCTCTGGTCCTGCAGCTGATGCAATTACCTGAGATTGCATTCCCATTCTTACATTTTTGCCGTAAATCTACAATCCACAATTTACTGTCAGCATGAAAACGTCAATCGTGAATCCGTAGGACGCGTGACGTTCGCGTTTGCTCACAGCACCATTCGTCAACACCAATGTCAGTGCTTGTCGAGAGAAGCATGGGGGATTTGAACAAGGAGGGGATTCCTGTGTATCCTCTATTTCAAAAAGGGGCCAGTATGTATTGTCCATTTTATGCTTTATTTGTTCCATGTAGATCCTTTCGATTTTGATCTGTTTGCTGAGTATCATCATAGCAATAGAGCAACCACAACCCAAGAAACGAAATGCTCAACCCAATCCCAAGACTTCCGATGCAGCATCCCTATCTACAAATGTTCCCAAGGATGGACCAAGGCGGAGAAATAAGAAATCAGAGATCATTACCACCACAGATTCGATGCAAATTCCCACTTCCAGGGTTCCTTCGGCAGAAAATGGAAATGACCTACAGCATGGAGAATTATTAGAAGTAGATCCAAACAATGGCAGGAGAAAGCGTCGCAAGACTGCCTCAGTTGAAGAAGATGCATCCATCGAAGCTGCCGAAGCTCTCCTCCAAGAACCCACTAGGACGAAACTGCTGGAAGAGGAACATGTACCTGCTGGCTCCAATTTGGCTGTAATTATTTCGGAGGACAATATTCCAGCTGTGGTGATCCATGATTCAAGAGGGATTATACAAGATGCAATCGTTGAAACGAAAACGGATGGAAAGAAATCACTTGAAGCTGCAAACCGCAGCAGCGAAGAACCACCTGCAGGGAAGCAGGTTCCTAGCAGTATCGCGACATTCACCGACCCCGAAGATTTTAAACCACGGAAGGTTCTACGTCTTAATACGAAAACTGGCACTATTGGATCGCCGCCTGCTAAAAAGCCCAATCCATCAGTTGTAAGCAATGGCAAGAAAACTACGACCAGCCGAGGAAAACCACCGAAGTCCAAAGTCGTTACCATACGTTACGGTCAAGGCCAACCTCTTCCAGCAACAATTGGTCAGAAGATAGACCAAATACTAAACACCGCTAAACCAGCTATGCTTCCCCACAAATTGGACCCACCAAAGATCGTAAAGAATAGTCCTCCAAAATCAGCCAAGTCAACTCATCCTTTCTTTTTAGGCAAAGCCGCGGCGAAGTCTCAAAGTCCTCAAAAACCGAAAATGGACCCCACGATTATTGATCTCACGCAACCAAAAGAACAAACTCCACAAGCCAGGGCCAGACCATCTTCTCGTGGCAAACAATCCCCTCCATCAAAGCCTCCAATACCATTCTCGGGCTTTGGAGCGTCTGCCAAAATCGTAAAATTTCTCGGGGCTGTGGAACCTGCATGGCCATGTAAAGGCACAGTCCATGTACGTGGGTCAGATCTTGACTTAGAAAGCTCTCGGCAACTATCCTACAATGGACCGAACTCCCTTTCACATGACAAGAAATCAAAATATCAAGCTATACGAATTTTGGAGGACGAAAGTATTCTAGGGATTCTAGCGAAAGAGTTGTGCATTAGCAACTTACTTGAATGCATTCGGGACATCAACCCAGATGAATTTCCTCCAATTCCTGATTGCCTCCGAATCCCTATCAAACACCTCGAGCCAGGATTTGACTTGCAGAGGCGGATTCGGAAGGAATTGCACGCACGCATTCCACCCCCCAGTGCTATAGAGCGAAGTTCAAGCGAAGATGAGATCCAGCAAACCAACAATCCTCGACCACGCATTCATCCTGCAATTCTGAAGACTTATGGAGCTATATCAACGTCTCTCTCTGCCTTCGACAGAGGTTTATGTGATAGTCAGGCATGGATCCACAAATATTCGCCCAAACTTGCCTGCGATGTTTTGCAGACAGTCAAGGAGATCTCGATTTTGAAGGAATGGCTGCAGTCTTTGACGGTGAAGTCTGTAGAAGCAGGGCTTGGTAATCAAAGTCGAGCTTCATCATTAGCAAGACGTTTAGGTGCAAAGTCTGAGCCTAATGGGAAGCGCAAGCGCAAATCCAAGAAATTAGATGGCTTTGTTGTGTCTTCGGATGAGGAGGCTGACGATATGGATGAGATTTCCGAACCAGATGATGATGCTTCACCGTCTGGAAGTCAGGGTCTGCGGAGGAAAACAATTGTGCGGACTGGTGATATAGCCAAGGATTCTGGAAGACTGACAAACGCAGTGGTCATCAGCGGCCCTCATGGGTGTGGTAAAACTGCAGCAGTGTATGCTGTTGCGAAGGAGCTTGGCTTTGAGGTCTTTGAATTAAACCCCGGCACCAGGCGGAGTGGGAAGGATATTCTGGAAAGGGTTGGTGACATGGCACGTAACCACCAAGTTCAACGAATATCTGGCCTTGTTCAGGTAGACGGGGCAGCAGACGAGGATAGGAGACGAATCGACGAAGCGTTAGCCAATGACCTCAAAAGTGGACGGCAAGGAACGATGAACTCGTTCTTCAAAACCCAGCCAACACCGAAACCAAAGGCAAAGGCAAAGGCAAAGCCTACAATCCCAGCTTCAAAGCCTTCAACAAAAGAAGCTCAAATCAACTTGGAAGAAGCGAAACCAAGGCTAGCGTCGAAGCCACAAAAACAATCCTTGATCTTGATTGAGGAAGCAGATATCCTTTACAAGGATGATACTCAGTTCTGGCCTACTATTCTCAGCTTGATAGCAACATCAAAGCGGCCAATCATCATTACCTGCAACGATGAATCTGTTCTCCCTATGGCCAGCTTACCGCTACATGCTGTTATACGCATGAGTCCCCCACCACTCGAACTTGCAGTCGATTACATGCTACTAGTAGCGGCTTGCGAGGGGCACACCATACCACGTGAAGCAGTGCGTACTTTGTATGAAAGTCGGAAAATGGACCTTCGTGCTGCTTTGACCGAATTGAATTTCTGGTGTCAATTCGCCATTGGCGACCAAAAAAATGGACTGGGCTGGTATCTTCCAAGGGGAAACAATGTCGATAATAACGGCAACTCTCTTCGAGTGGTCAGTGAAGGAACCTATGCGACAGGGATGGGTTGGCTTTCTCAAGATATCCTCGAGAGTGATATGCATCATCTAGATCTCGAGGAAGAAACTCTCCATGAAACATGTGATGGTTGGAACCTAGACGTTGGGGATTGGCAGAAGACCGTAGACATGCGTTCTTGGGCACAAGATTTTCGGGAGTCGTCTGGTGACAGAACACGTGACCGGGCTGCGCTCCGAGCCTATGAAGAGTTCACGGAAGCAATCAGCAGTGCAGATTTGTGTTCTGGTGGGCTTTTCGCGTCTGATAGCCAGGTATGGACCCATATGGACTCGTACTTATATGATTGCTGACCTTCGCAGCTCATGATTGATGCCACGATGCCAGAATTGACCATCAAAGCCCGTGAGGATTTTACTCTAGCATCTGAGCTCCTCGAAACGTCGATTCTCGTCAATCACGACACACTTAGTAAAGACATCTCACTTTGGATGAAGTCTCGCAGCAGAAATTACCTGCAAGTAGACCAGCATGTCAAGATGGACTTGGAAGTACCACCGGAACTCAGACGACCAGATGAAACAGACATTATTAGACTCATTCGGAAAGAAGCAACCACATGCGATCCATCATTGAATCGGCGCGATTTCAGTGCAGCATTTGATCCCATTTCCGAGCCAGAGAAGACCTCACTTTACAACACCGGGCAGTTGGAAGCCTCAGTGTTCGACCGAACAATGAACATCATCGCAACAGACATGGCACCTTACGTCCGTTCTATTGTCGACTACGATGCTCGATTACGGGAAGAGCGCACAAGGCGCAGCAATCTGATGAGTGAAGGGGGACGAAAGGGAAAGAAGATGAGAATGACGAGATCAGCCATGTCTGCTCTTGAAGGAGGTGCACGCAGCACAACGAGGAGAGAAAAGTACTTCACCACCCTGCTGAATCCATATCTAGTCATGAAGACTGGGATGCAGAGCTGGGTGGACGCCGCTTTGGTGGAGATGAGTGCGAGTGGAAGCAGGAGATCAAGCAAGGGAAGCTTGGATGAAATGAAAACGGAGAGCGAGAAAGATGAGTTGATGGACGGACAATGAGATATATTATGATGACGGTGCATGATTAGGACATCGAGCATTGCTTTTCAAGATCGCATTGCATGGCTTTAAGGGGAGCATTGGTGGTATGACTGTATCTAGAATTGGCACATAGCATACGAAACATTGCATTGCGCTCTCAATTTTCCCATAACTTGGTACTCTTCGATTTCTGGAGCAAGGCTCCTAAAACTCCCTCTTGGTTTTATCTTCTGAATCTCCCAGCATTCTAGGAACATTTCGAACTTTACACATTGTCCCAAACTTTCAATTAGCTCACTTTATCAGATGTGGAGTCTTATAGTCTATCCCACGAGAACACACGAGAATACCTCTCCTCAACCAACTACATTCTCCTATCCGCCTAACATTTCACACTTCACCTTTCATTCCAAATCGTACCTCCGAAGACGAATCGAACATTACAGTACAACTCTTAGCACGAGCCTCACAAAAATCATGTCGTCATCCCGTCCCGACTCGGACGTCCCCCCCCACACTAGATCAGCGGCCCCTCCCAGCCAAGCTCAAACCCAAGCTTCCTTCAGCTTCCCGCTCCGCCGCACTAACGAACCTCTAAAGACTCTCCGTACCAGTTGACGCTTCTATCTCTCTTAACATCGCGCTATCGGGCTCTAGGCATTTCTGCCAATGCGAAGCTTCATTTTCTCAACGTGCTGTTTGCGCCGGATGAGAAATGCAGATACTTGAAGTGAGCTTACGAGATCTACGATGGATAACGTGGATAGCATATCAATCAAACAGATAGACAGACGTCTTTAAGCTATTGACGTAGCCGGAATGTCACAGAAGTACCTAGAGCTTCATATAAATGAACAGAGACTCAAGTGACCTCTAATTCTCCCTAAAGAGAAAAAAAATTCCTCTTCTGCTCGCTATTCTCCACGAGTTCCATCTTCGCCTATTTATTCATCTCATCTAATTTTCGTTTCCTTTCATTTCATCCACGAACGCACGAACGAACGAACAGACGAAATTCAAAATGCACCTCTCACTCTCCCATCTCAGCACACTCTTACTCTCAACACTTCTCCTTCTCCTTCTCCTTTCCCCTCTCTCCTCAACCGTAATTGCAACCCCAAATCCACTCCCACTTAAAGTACAATCGGTTCCCAGGACTGTTCGCTAATTTTTCCTAAAATGGACTAGCGTAAATGCCCCTCACCCACGCACTAAAATCCCCTGCGTAAATTCAATTTATTAATTATTAAAATACTATTTGAAATTATAAATCGTATTCGTAATATCACGAGTTGAATATAATAAGTTAAAGTAAGAACTTGATTATATTATAAGAAGAATTAATTAAAGAAGAAAAATCGTTTTACTATAAAGAACTTTCTTAAAAAAGTTATTAGTTTGTATAATAACCCGAGCATTATTACGTATAATACGCGTTATTATATATTAGCTATATTAGTCTAGTAGTATAGCCGGTATTAAGTTCAACTTATTATAATACTTCTTTTTTTACTTCGTATAACTTTTTTTATATTTTAAATATAGTTCTTGTAACGATTCGTAGTGCGGAGAGTAAGTGGGAATAATACTTAGAATATTAAAGTGCCGAATGGAAGCTTCGGCCGGCAGAGGTTTTATATACACGAGAATAGGGGCTAGCTGCCCGAGGCAGCTAGCTAAGCATATACGACGAATTATTATAATTCTTTATTAATCGGCTATTAGTCGATAGCATTCCAAATAATTAATATAATCGTATTTTTAAGAACGTTTTTCGGTTCTTATATCGAGCGTATATAATTTATTTATTTAATAAATAACTTTCTTTTTTTTTATACGAGTTTTTTATTTAAAATCTTTTTTATTTCGTATTTAATATTATTTTATATAATATATAATATTAATTAAGTATTCGTTCGCTTTTAATTTAAAAGCGAATTATTATTTATAAAATAAAATAATTTATTATAAAATATATTTGAAATATTTAATAAAATATTTAATTAATAATTATAAAAATTAATAATTTTTATAATTATATATTTAATATTTTATATATTAAGTATTTTTCTTAATTAATTCGTATAAATATTTTTAAAATTTAATTAAATTTTATTCTTTATTTAAAA
>VXCB01000212.1:0-46945 GCA_009613015.1 Mollisiaceae sp. DMI_Dod_QoI
GCAAGGGTAGGGGTCGTGATGCTGAGATGCTTTGTTGAGCTAACAGGGGGGTTAATGTTGGAAGTACGGATCGGCAAGGGACACTTACAATGGTGAGAACATGAGAGTCGACCTGGGTGGGTGGAATATTGGGATTGGTTGGTTGATTGATTTGGAAGATAAATGGATAGATATGAAGAGGACTTAATACTGCTTAATTTTATTTAATTGATTCGAGATCGGGTGGACTAGGTGGATTGAATTGGATTGATTGTATAATATTAAAATAAGAGAATAGAACCAGGGAACAAAATAGAATAAAACACAAGAAATGAATGAAAACGATAAAAAAATATAAAATAAAATAAAAAAGCGGCAATGAAGAAATCACTCACTCAACTCATCCCCACCTATCTGTCTTGATCAAGGGACGATAATGCGGCGAAGAAAATATCATTTTGTCTGTTTTGTTCTACGACTTTTCTTCCAAATTCCAATTCCTGGTTCTTAAACCCATTCATTCATTACTTAATTTGCTTTCTTCCTTCTCTGTTTCTCTCTCTCTCCTCCGCTGATATTTCTGCAAGTAACATAAACAAATCATCCCTCCCTACCCACTCACCCACCTCAACTACCCACCCATCCTTATATTAAAAAAACCCCCAAGACCCTCCATCCACACCCCCAAATCCTCAATCTTCAACCTAAAACACCAACCACATAAACAAAACCTCACTTACATAAATAACTACTTTTTAATCTATAGCCAAAATTCCTCCATCCAAACACCAAATCCAAATCCAAATCCAAAAACCAACCAAACACCAAACACACTAAAAAAAAAAAAAAACTCAAGCCATACCAGACCAGACCATACATGCACAAAAAGAACTAAACCCAACTCCCAACTCCCAAACACAGCATTCGAATTTCAGAAAATCCAAACCCACAAATCCACAAATTCACAAGTTTAGAGTAGAGGACTTTTTATTTTTTATTTTTTTTTATTAGGGTTATATATGTATGTATGTGTGTAAGTAAATATGTGAGGAAGGAAGGAAGAAAAGGAAGAAAGAAGGGATTTTTAAAGGGGATTTAGTGTGGGGTGGATGGGATGGATGGATGGATGGGTTGTGATTTGATTTGATTTGATTTGATTTGATTTTTGAGAGTGGGGATACCAAGGTATATTTTATTAGTTTTATTTTGTTTGGTTTGTTTGGTTTGGTTAGATTGGGTTTGCTATGTAGTTTTGAGTAAGTAAGTAAGTATTTACTTAGTGAAAAGGAAGTTCTTTTCCCCTCTCGATGGAGTAATGTGTAAACTATAAATGCGAGGGGGAATACCTATCTATCATTTGTAATTGGATTCGTTTTGAGAAGATGAAGTGTTACGGTCTGCGTGACCTCCTATTGCATATATCCCTAGGTATATCCTCAGCTTGACCGCAAATCAAGATCATCACTATTATACGCGCTTTACCCACCCTCACTATAGCTTCACCGTGATATGAAGTATGTACTTCAATCACCATTCAGCAGTCGATGTCACCATTCTTAATCTCGGTCAAAATTGTGTATGTTATATTCATTATATCCGCATCAGCACACCTAGTGCGAGCGTCTGCATCTGCGTCTGCGTCTCAATGTGCTTCAGCATGCATGCTACAAAGATCATCTCAGCGCCCCAAACTCCATCCAGTCTCCGAGTCGAAACCAGGACGGAAAAAGCACCAAGCAGATCAGATACATGCCCCATTCCCTATCAATCATCTCATCCCATCAGATTTCGATACGAAACGAAGAGTTGCCCATCATTCCCTGGTCATTTTTTCGGGTCAGGACAAATATGCTAGGCATTACCAGCCATCCCAGCAAGGTAAAAGCACAAACGCAACCGCTAAAATCATCTCTTCCCATCCATCAATCCGTCCATCCATCCATCCATCCATCGTGCCACTCAATCAATCCATCCATACTATCATTAAAAACGCACAAAGTACCGGTATTTTGGTATTGTAATCCATCAGATGCCGTCTAGAAACAGAAGCAACCATCTTTCCAAATCAGGATTGTGTGCAAAACCATGCAGGACTGATCGAATGCTTAAGCTCAAAAAATGCGTCATCGCAGCTGTCAAATGCTAATGCCAGAGAGATCCGCTCAATGCGCAGCAATAGCAAGTAGACAGAAAAAGAAATCGGATACCAACTTGATATCAAGTTGTCCGTCAAAAGCAAATATGCACATGAAATCCATTTGTTCATCATCCGTACATCAACATGATATCGAGGAACAATTCGTTATGAGAGTGTTGTTCGATATCGAGGGGAGCAAGAGTTGTGTTGAGTTGAGAGTGGGAAGCCTGGGTCAATCAAGAAGACGACTCTTTCGGCTTCCAGAATTGCATCAAACGACTAATACGCTTTCCCTTACTAGCCTTCTCCTTCTTTTCGTTGTCAGGAGTAGGAGCACGAGCTTCGATTGAAAGCTTGCTTTTTTCGCCATGAGAGCTACTGATCAGGCGCGAAAGGCTGGCCATGCTTGATCGTTTGCGAGTAACGGCTGCCGAAGAAAGGGAAGCAGAACGTTGACCATCACGAAATTGTGGATTATTCAGACCAGGATAACCGCTCTCTTTAGTCATTGTGGAGTTGCTGCTTGTCAAAGATGGAACATCATCAACTGACATTCTCACTTCTGGACCAGGCTCGCCTAAAAGTAGCGAATGAAAGGCATTTTCATCAGTGACAGAGGACGGAGCGGTGGAGATACGCTGCGTATCGTATGAGAAAGGTGAGCGTGGAGACGGGAAAGACGAAGGGATGGATCGAGGGCTGGTAGGAGTCGGAAAAGGTTGTTGCAAGGTAAATGACTGGATTTCGACAGGCGCCAATCCCTTTGCGGCATTTGCACGAAAAGGAGGAGTGGCAGTCGAGTCTGAAGACTGTGCTCCAGAATCTGGTCGCGGAGGTATGGAATCGTCAACAATCTCAATTGGACTTTGTGCCTCCTCTTCGATTGGCTCGTCGACTAGAGATGCAGTCGAGTGCAAGGACTTGTTCGAGCTCATCTGTCGGCGATCGCCTTCAGACAAACCAGAACCCTTACGCTTGATCCCACGGTGGTCTTCGAAATCAATGGACTTCTCCGATTCCATGCCCTCAGAATCGACGACTTTGATACCAATTCCCAAACCTGTCTCCTCATCATCCTCCATCTCGCTAGCTTTGATGCTAGACTCTTTATCGGAAGCTTTCGTGTCCTCCCACTCTTCATCCTCATCTTCCTCAAAGACGTCTTCCATACCCATCGTTGAGCTACTACCCAAACGATGAAGTCCGAAGCGTGGATTTTCAAATTCAGGAGCGCTCTCTGCACGCCGATGGTAGTGCATTCCCGGTCCACTGAAGCCACCAAGACCAGCAGCACTGTGCATTGCTTTCTTTCTCCTAGCACCTTTTTGTGACATATCCCAGTCATCCCCAAAAGTTGATGGCGTGTTGAATGGACCCAAAGCAGCATCAAGGTCGATGATTGGGCTCATCGATTCTTCTTGCGAGGCAACTTTCCGTGGCTTCCAGGATGCAAAGTCTGTTTGGAGCTCCGGCTTTGGTGGTCCTGTCTGTTCTGGTTGGCTGAACTCCAACGTCGGGGTGTCATCCATAGGGGAGGTATATCTGAGGGGGGGAGTGGGTGAGCGACGTGACAGCTTTTGCTTCCGTTGTCGAGACTTTCGAGATAGAATTGAGCCAGCCCATGACTTGACCCTCTTCTGTTTCTTGGTGGGCTTTCTCGTCAGGGAGGATCGTCTCGAAACCGTTGGCTCGATCGTCGGGAATGGAGCATCCGAAGTAATCTCAGGTGATGAGGGAGCCGTTTCTACCTTCTTTGACTCCTTGGCCGAAGATGCTGAGCTAGTGGGTCTAGACTTTGGCGATGACTCGCCGGAAGTAGTGTCATGGCCAAAGAAAGACCATTTCTTTGCAGATCTAGGTGTAGAAGGATTTGATGTGGAAACAGTGGCAGAATCGGCAAGTAAAGGCAACGAACTTCGTCTTCTTGGGGTAGGTTCTGTATTTCTCGATAGGTCTTGATCTAGGATGGGTTCGGCAGTACGAGGGCGGGTATCACTAATTCTCTGGCTTGGAGGGAAACCTCGTTTTTCCTTGGATGGAGGCGAGGATGTGGCAGCTGACATGATCGAGGACATAGAGTTCGAAACCGAATGACCAGGTCGGACTGTGGAAGAGGAGTCGCTGGAGACCATTGATAGAGGGCGAGGAATAAATTCTACATCGTCAGAGAAGCCTACCCGAGTATTCTTTGGTACCTTGCTGGTTTGAGTCGGTTCTGAACTGGCAACAGGGTCTGCATCCGCACCTGCAGGCTGGAGAGCAGAATCGAGAGAGCCAGGGAACGGTGAGTTCTGATATCCAGCATTTCCAGAAGGAGAATTTGGCGCACTGCTACCTCGTGTGACTCCTGGAGCTGGCTTGAGAATCATGCTCAAGTCTGAGACAGATATGGCCGCTGATCGTCTATGTGCATGCCCTCGACGTCCTGCTGGTGGACCTAGAGCAGCCTGAGGAAGTGGTAGTGCACCCTCGCTCTTTGTAGGACTAGTCGACAAGATATCTCCATTTCCAGCCTTGCCATCACCGCCAATGAATTCAGACACATTTCTCTGATGCATCGAGCTCGGTCGTGTAGGTATGGTTCTCGGCGAAGC
This sequence comes from Mollisiaceae sp. DMI_Dod_QoI, assembly GCA_009613015.1. NCBI lineage: Eukaryota > Fungi > Ascomycota > Leotiomycetes > Helotiales > Mollisiaceae > Mollisiaceae sp. DMI_Dod_QoI. The sequence goes on from VXCB01000212.1 coordinate 4,711, forward strand.
TGGTGCTGGCGAGCCAAAGGTAAACTGCGGCAATATCTCACCTTCAGATGTTGGGGGTCGAGTGAGCTCTATAGCAGAGATAGATTTGCGACCTGTAGCCCTGGAGAAGGAAGATGGGGCGGAAGACGACATGGCAGGGCCTCTGGCTGGGAACTGAAAGTCCGGCAGGGGAAGCGGGCCAGGACTGTTCAGTCGAGGAGACAATTGAGGTGAGGTTGTGACAGTAGTTGAGTGAAGATCCATCTCACTGGCGAACGACATCTTTGGAGACGTCGAGACAGCAGCCATCTTGCGACCGCACGCGGCCTGATACACAGAGCCCAGCTCAATTCGAGGTCATGAAAACGTGATCGAAACAGTATGGTTTGTTCCCAAGGGTTCGAAAACAATATTTGGTGGGCGTGTCGCAGTATTTAGTTCCTGTGAAGAGCGCAAGTTGGATCGTGTATGGGACGTCGACAAGCAAGACTGAGACGAAACCTGAGTCCGAGAAAAAGTCAGCAATGAGTTTGGAGAGTTGTGCGACCTGAGAAGTCCGCCATCAATGATGTTTGTGTCGATGTTGCTGACGTACCTGGTAAAGTTTCTACAGATGTCTCAGAAGGCTTGCAGCGTTGAGAGCAGCCGGGGGTAATGGTGGGCGTTGGGTTGGGGACAAAGGAGTGTGGGTTTTGCTTAAGGAGCGGACAGTCCAGTAGACCAGAGAAATCTCTTTAGGATTAAAGAGACGCACTGTTCCGGACCAAAAGGTGAGGTGTTGGGATGTCGAGGTGTTGTTGTGTTTGGAAGTTGTTCTGAGGAGGAGGGATGGGAGTTTTCGTAACCTTGGTTCCTTGGCCCACACTCACCTCCCGCTAAACTAATTTAAGCTGGGTGGAGCCGGCGAGGCGAGATTTCCCAGAAGCACTGATGCCCTTTCTATGATTAGATCTGGAATTGTGGATATTATTTCATATTCTCTTATTTCTCTCCAGGTGATCTCAATTCCTCTCTCCCAGGCTGGCTCTCTTTCGTCTTCGATGGATTTTGCAGATGCGATGCGCAGCGCAAGTTGGGCGGGATTGGACTGGAGGCCCAGGTGGGATGGGATGGGGATGGGATGGATTCAGGAGAACGCCCCTTGTGCTTGGGCTCAGGAACACACCTCCTCCCATGCACCTCTTTTTGCCTGTCGGTACATTTCTGCGATGACAGGCCTCGCACTGGTTACACGTCCACGACGAGATACAGTAGCGCGCTACTGTATCTTGCATGCCGCATCTCACAAAACCATCTTTAATCAAAAGTGCCATGAGCATCGACGAGCATTCAGGAGCATGAGGCCTGGTTATCTGCGGCCCTGTCTTCACCGCCGGGGCGGTGTCTTCTTGCTTGCATGGAGTCATGGACGAAGACGAGCCGACCACAACATGGCGCTGATTCCTGAACCAACCCTAGACCATCTGATCAACGCATCTCTAGGTCCTCGTGCTCGATCTCAGAAGCAAACATGGCGCCCAGGGCTCGTCTGATCAGTTGATACACGATTCCCTGGCCGACCATTTCTTTGCGGGGCAACCGACGCCCACAGCTCATCTCGTCTCCGGGTGAGACATCAGATAGAAGGCGCCGTCATCAAGTTCGTCATGGATACAGTACGAGATGAGATTATTGCCAATTTTGTACGAAGTCATTCGGGGCGGCGCTGAGATTCTTTTTCTGGAAAATCCGAGTGCCCGTCGGGCTGCTCATAATTACGAATCTGCGAGGTCTTTAATTCGTTGCAGGGAAAAGAAATGGGGATGGATCTTCACATCCCCATCCGATCTCGTACCGGAGGGCAGATACGGTGATGGGACGCCAGGGAAGGCCCGTATTGGAGCATGGCACTCGAGGATTAATTGCAGGCCCGAGTCGAGGACCCTGAAAATGAGATCCCTCAGCCGCCGGGCCACTGACAAGTCGACCGGCTCCCTGCAGTGCATCCGTGCATGAGTTCTTCAACTCAAATCACCAACATGTCGAAAAACAAACGACTTTGTCCAAGATCTCAGTTCCAAGGCACTGACTTTTGTACGCCACATCGTGTCATCAAATTGAAGTTCCAGAACAACTCGGGCGCCTCACTGCGTGTGATTCGGGAGCACCGCACATCCGCGAGCAGTGAGCAGCTGGGCAATGGTGATTTGGCGCAGGAGGCTGCAGCAAGCTCAGGAACACACGGCAGCACGCTAACCTCGAATGGCAAGCTCTGTTAGAGATGCGCCACCAACTGTCTTGATCGGTGCTCCCATTGGCGATGATCCAAACCCATCAGCCTTGAACAGGAAAAGAGGCATGAAGCCAGAGCCCGCTCTCCCCGACCCGTCCAGAGTCTAACAAGAGCCTTCCGATGTCAAAGTCGACAGAACTGATGTTCATGAGCATGCTGAGAGGGATGTCTTTGAGCCGAAGAATTCGTTGAGAATTCGGGAACGCTGAATTGAACGAGATTGGGCAACATTTATTCAGGGTCTCATTTCGCAGACAGATTACTCCGGGCCCTCCCTGGGCATAGGTCCTCATGATATGCACCTCATAAGTGCTTGCATGAGGGCAAGCACACGTGCTAGCCTGGCAATTCGTTATCCGCAGATGCTCTTTGTATTATGACTACTTAAGGATTAATAATTTGCAAAGCGACAATTAGAAGTAACAAAATAACTCCAGTGGCATTCTAGATATGTAACACGTGACATACAAGTCTCGGCGAATCTTGAATGCCCTGATTTTCATGGACGTCAACCTTGGACCCGGCTCCTCCTCAAAGTCGTAATACCATGACGAAACGTTGCTTCGACCACTACGAGCAGTAGATGAGGCACACTCATTGCTTAACCCTATCATGACTAAGCTCTGGCTTTCTCCTCAGAACGCCACTCGTCTTCAGACCTCACTTTTCAGATGCAGCTCAATACACGTGAAAGGAGGCTCAAGGATTGTATACAGAACAATTCATTCTAGACTTCACATAAAGAAGAAGACGCCTGATCCTTTTAGGCAGTTGTCAGTTCAGATAACTTATAATAGTGATACCGTGAGTCCAGCCCAATACTGCAGCCGTAGCATTGCTGACATTATACAAGCCAGACCAAAAATTCTGGGAAGGCTTACATCTACTTCGACTAAGGGATGGGTTACGGGAATCCGATTTTGGAACATCCAAGTCCTATCATTCAGGACTGGTCATTCTCTTCACCCCGAACCTGCTGCCTTGGTTTAAAAATGATGCTTTCATACCCAAAATACTCAAACAACTGGGAAAGAAAAATCCTGACGACTTGGCCGAACATCCTCTTGTGTATGATGTGTTGTACGCCTGCGTTGATGGGATTGCTCCCCGAGGCAATTTCGGTACCCATCATGGTAAACGCGTGACCGAAGGCTTCTCTTTTCTTCACGTACCAGCAAGCAGACTCTTGGAGTCCGACGCATTGTCGAGCTCCGCATCCGAGGTAAAAGAGTCGTGGAACACGACTGTTCCATCAGCGATTACATTTGCAAGCGGTGAGGATGCTCCATTCAAAGTCACTGTGCCCTTAGCAAATACTCTCTTCCAGAATGGAAAGCCGTCCTTGCTTGTGTCTTCTAGATGGAAGGAAAAGGATAATAAATTCCTTGAGATTATTCCGCGAACCGAGGAGCATACTGCAACTGTCAATACTTTCGTCCACGTCAAGGATGCGCCCTTTTCCTTTATACCTGCGCAGTCCGTGACGCCTTTTCGAACGATCGTTACCGGGCTTGGCAATATTATTCGAACACTTGATTTTGGCAAGGGCGATGTGGGACCTGCTTCGAGGGAATTGGAGGCTGTCGTCTCTCAAATTTCTGAGAGGCTAGGAGGGTCAACTGTTGATGTATGGGCACTTATACTGCCTCCTGGAGTCGTTAATGCTGTTGCCGAGAACACCGTGGAACATGGTCCTGAATATGTTGGGTTTTGGCTCAATAAAGGGGCCACGATGTGCCGCGTCGGTACGTATATGCAGATCATTATATTTTAATACGTGCTAATGAGTAAACAGTTAGTGGAGGAGGAGGCTGGGGACCAAAGCAAGGCCTGTTATCTCTTGATCCCCAGACAGAAAACGAAATGTCCTCAGGGCCTGGCAGCGGATCACTCGAGGAGCAGAAGATCTCCGCCCTGGGAAATTTAGCCCAAACAGGTGCTTCTATACAGTTCCTAGTCATGGACAACAATCTAGAACCACCTCCACCTCCGATATATGCGGATCGATATATGTCTTGGAAGACCACCGTTTTCGGGACAATCCCTAGTACGATCGATGACATCCCAAAGTTGAGCACTTCATCAAACCCAACTCGATATCGTTTTCTACAAGGCCACTTTGGATGCGTCTCTGGATCAGGGATATTTTACTATCAAGAAGGGCTGGAGACTGAAGAGAAACCGAATCCTGAGGGAGAAGAGAGAGCTGAAGAGAGTATAAAGTCTAAGGAAATATCGAATGCCAGGAGGCAAGCTCGTTTGCCAATGACGCGTACCAAGATCGACCTTCCATCCTCGTATGTGTATATGGATAGCCGTATTGCAGCTCGACGAAAGGGTACCACGCCAAAGCAGGCTGGGTATACGAGGCGCTCTGCAAAGCGCATTTTAAGGGGTGACCCGGTCAAAGTAAGAACATTTGAGAAAGACTTTGTTGTGACCAAAGTATATGAGTAGCTTCGGGGGCGATACCGAATCGAGGGGATAGATATAGGAGGAGAAGTTATCAAGCAGGAAAGCAGGAAGGCCGGACGTGTTCTATAAGTTCTAGGATTAGGGCATGCTGTCCAGACTTGACACTACTAGCATATGTATTGTATAACTACTTATTGTAATTTTAAGAGACTGCACCTAGCATATGTAGCATGGCATAATGAGGTTATGCTACCACAAACATTCTCCTTCAGAGACATCAAACGGCTGTCGAAAAAAAAAATTGTAAATTTCAAGACCAACATTCAACGTTTCACGTGATAGCGGTTCTGCAATCCCTGCCCAACGTCAGAGATCCCATCAGGCAAATCCCAAGCCTTAATTCAAAACAACATTTTCCAAAACCACCAAACGTACGCTTCTCATCGCCCTTCAAACCATTCATTGATATACAATGGATCGCGCACTCGACGAAATCGTCGCCGAACGACACGTACGTCCCCGCCGTTCGCCATGCAATCAGCCTTGCGCGTACTCGAGACACGTAGCTAACGCGCTCAGCAGCGAGGTGGTGGACGAGGACCTCGAGGCCCAGGCCGTCGCGGTGGTGGTGGTCGCAGAAATGACCGCACAGAGTATCCTCGTGACGGCGTAAGAAAGGTACGGATCTCCTTGTCCTTACATCTGTGGATACATTGCGTGGATTGGAATTGAACCTAATGGCTCGCCGCAGGTGCATACACCTCCTCAATCCTCATCCTCACACGTATAATGCTTTTCGACACCTCCTCAGACTCTTCCTGCTAGCTAGTCGAAAATTGCCGCGCTTGATGACTTCTCGAGGCGGTGCAGAGAAGTAAGCTTGATTGAATATATCGCTAACCCAGGCCTCTCCTCCTTTCGTACAGCCGATTCGAGATGATAGTAGAAACATAGATTCGTGAGTACTTTCCTCGGGAGTATAGGACACGGTGTTGATAAATAGCAGAGAATGGGTTCACGATAAGTTCGACGATAATAGTACGAGGCTCTGATGATACCATTTGGCAACATTTCGCTCACGAATACTTCAGCCGGACGCCGACCTGCTCGTACCGAGAGACGTTATTCTCCCGACCCTGTCTAGTCAGTTGGAATCTTTCTGCTGCTACTAAATACCCAGCTGACTTTCTCCCAGCGAGACCACAAGCGCCAAACTCCGAGTCGAGAACCTACACTACGATTTGACAGAAGATGACTTGGATGTGAGATTCACTAGACACACTCCATCTACATTAATTAACAATGTCCAGGATCTCTTCAACCGCATCGGCCCCGTCCTCAAGCTCTCCCTGACCTACGACCGAGCAGGCCGCTCCGAAGGCATCGCATACGTAACCTACGAATCCGCCCACGACGCCAAAAAAGCCATCCGCGAATTCGACGGTGCCAACGCAAAAGGTACACTCTCCCCCCAATCCCCCACCGAGACCAAATCCTAACACCATGCAGGCCAACCAATCCGTCTAATCCCCATCCCATCCGGTCCCTCAGCCGCCAGACGTGCTCCCGCTCCAGCCCCGCGCGGCTCCCTCTTCGACCGCATCACACCCCGCACCCGCTCCGAGTCTCCAATCCGCCACTCCGACGTCAGCGGCCCTCCCCCTTCCAACGTCGACCGCTACGTGCCCGGCCGAGGCAGTCGTTCGCGCAGCCCCCGACCCCGAACCCGCGGAGACAGCCGAAGAGACGGACGTCGTCCGGGCGCTCGCCGCGAGCGAGGCGATCGAAATGGTGGTGGTAGAGGCGGTGAGAGGTTAGCTCGAGACGGGAGACCGCGAAAGACGCAGGAGGAGTTGGATGCTGAGATGGAGGATTATTTCGGTGGTGGGGGTGGGGGTGGGAAGGAGAATGGTGCGCAGGAGGTTAAGGAGGTGAAGGGGGATGATGTTGATATGGAGGAGATCTTGTGAGGTGGGGTGTAAGACTAGGATCTTGTGCTTAATTGCTGCTCGCTGCTCGCTACCTACCTACCTATCTACCAAAGGGAAGGGCGGGAAGCGGAACCGCTATAAATTGTCAGGGGGGCCGAAGCTATCTGTGATAGAACATAAGACGTGGGCGGGTGCAGTGCAATGGCATGGTATTGCTTGCTCGCTCTCTCTGGGATAAAATAAAGACTTGTTTTTCGCTTCAATTACCTCACTTCACTCAACCCACTCACTTCACCCAACTATCTCTCTCCATTATGAATCTGTGCATATGTGAAGATATATAAATATCCATTCATTCTTTCTTTCTTTCTTTCTTTCGTTCGTTCGTGAAATCATATCTCATCTACCACTCAATACCAATACCAATACATATAAGTATACAATCAAACCAAATCAGAAATGCCTATGCCTATGCCAAGGCCCATGACTACGCCCATGACTCCTTTCCTTTGCTTTCCTATACTCCATCGCTAGGTATCCATCCATGCTTTTCAAATTCCAAAGGCTAGGGTATCTCTTTACACGCACACACACACACACACACATATATATATATACAGCTAATCTCCAACCAAACAACAAATATATAAACCAAAAAAAAAAGGAGCTCCATCGAGCCAAGTTTAAAAAAACACAGAATAATAAAAAAAACAAATATAAAACAAAAACCTCATCTTACTCAAGCCCTCGCATCCCTCAACCACCCAAACTCCCTCGGATCCAACGCACTGGGCGATTCCTCTTCATCATCTTCTCTTTCCCGATCCGCTTCATGTCTGTCTCTAGACAAATGAGGAACAGTAGTAGGCGTAGGCGGATGCGAATTCAGCGCCGTATTAGCACCTAGAGCAGCGGGAAGAAGCGTGGGAGACGAGGCTCGAGGTCCGCGCATGGCTCTCCATTCTCGCATGCGTTCTTCGTGTTCGAGGATTAGGTCTCTGCTTCTAGTTCTTGTTCCTGAGGAGGGGCTTGATCCTGATCCTGAGGCCTGGGCTTGCGTGGAGTAGTGGGACTGGGATTGGGACTGGATTGGACTTCGGATTTGTGGGTGTGGGTAAGGTTGGGGTTGAGGTTGAGGCTGGGGTCGCGCGGTCCGTAGTTGCGGATGGATGTCGAATGAAAATTGGTTTCCGCGACTTAGTGTGCTCCAGTTCTCTTGTGCTTGTCCTTCTTGTATTTGTCCATAGATAGGGGAATGTACCCATTGCGAGGTCCTCCAATTTGAGCCTTGGTTCTGCGGAACAGTGACTCGGATTTGTGGGTGTGGATGAGCTCGTTGTCCATAAACAGGTGAATGGAGTGTCCAGCGTCTGGAACCCTCAGCTTGAGCTGGTGAAGAGGTGGATGGTTGGTAAGGCCGATATTCTTGCTCTCGATTATGTTGGATAAGAACATCGTCCAGTGCTTGCTGGAGGAGACTTTCCACAGGCGTTCCCGCGATCTCAGCTATGACCGGCTCCCGCGCGGGCAGCTCGTGGATATCACTGCTTACATCGGGGACATGGTACGAGTAATAACTCGTTGGACTCGCCACTCTATCCAAACTCGAAAATCGCGGTGGAATAACAGGTCCAAAACCGGGAGAGGAGGGACTAATTTGTCCCATTTGAGAGTATCGTTGAAGTTCTGGGCCGGACCGTAAGGGTGAGATGGGTGAGATAGGCGGTAAGGTGAGACCGCTAGGAATTGGAGTGCTTTTTCTTCGGGCGTCTTCTAAGGAGGAGGTTTGTGTGGAGTTTATGAAGCTCTGGCTCCCTGATCCAGCCTCGACGGGTTCGGGGCTTGAGCTTAAACTGTGACAGTGTTCGCAGTTTCTAGGGATGGTAGCGAAAGCCGGGGAGAATGCGGGAGTCGGCGGTGATTTGATCAGGAGATGGAGTTTCTTCTGTCGTTGCCGGATCAGGATTATGGATGCGGTGAGGACGGTAAGGAAGACGGCGCCGCAGATGGTGGCTGCGACTATTGTTGTTGTGGGGACATTCTTGTTCTGCTTCTGTGTGGGACTGCTGGAAGTAGATGGAGATGATGAGACTGATTGTGGTAAAATAGAAGTGATAGCAGCTTGGGCATTCGGGTCCCATCTCATCTGGCTTACGGAAAATGTGGCGCGTTCATAATCGGCGATCAAGTACGCTTCTTGGAAGAATGTGCGTCCAAGTGTCACTTCAGAGGTGCTGTTTGCTCGCTTCAAGGGAAAATAGCGAGTTGGAGTTTCGACCAGTGGCGATGAAGCTATGAGGTCGAATGCAGCGTATGGAAGAGCGATATCAACAGTTTCCGAGCTGGTGCCGTTTCCAAGTGTGAATGTGACAGTTGCATTCTGAGCGAGAAGAGTGGTGTGCAAGGTGTCATTGACGAGATAGAGACCAGAGGCGTTGTCATAGGTCAATCCAAATGCATTTTCAAATTGCGTGCACACAGCGTCAGGAAGCCAGAGATAAGGGGTCGTTGTATCGATGAATGCTGGGAATGAAGTCGTCGAGAGGCTGCCATTTCTTGATGACGATGTCTGAGCAATTGACTTGATATTAACGGTCAAGTCAGCGTTGCCCTGGGAATTGAAGGCAAATGTCAGATTGTTGGCGTTGAAAAGAGAGGCATCGTAGCCTCCAAGAGTCAGGCTAGCCAGAACGGTGTTGAAGCGATACCCATTGCCAGCGTTGTAACCATACGACAGAGATGGGATCTGATTTTGAGCTTTCAAAGTTGACATGTAGCTTGCAACCACTGGACTGTCGTTCGAGAAGTTTGTTGCTGCGGGATTGAGGCCGAATATACCTGTGAAGAGGTCTGTCGTGGTGATTCCACCAACGAGCTGGCTAGAGAGTGCTGGTGTCCCGCTTCCGAGATAGCTGAGAGCAATAGTATCGCTTCCATAGTGAACTTCGGGGATGAGGCCAATGTTAGAGTTTAAGGCGACGGCATAAACGCCCCCAGTGGTAGAGTTGTTCGACTTCCATGTTGTGGAAGAATTGGTTTGAAAGATACCACCACGATCATTTGCACAATTTGAATCCTCTGAACTGCATCCTTCGGGTAGCACTACCAAAGGTTGATTGCTTGAGGTTGAGACCAAGACTCGGATCATCTGAGGTGGAGAGCCAACGCGCAAATAGAAGGAAGACCACTGAGCATGGTCAGTAACACGGTCAAATGTGCCTTAGTTGCACTGCAGTATAGACCAGACTTGGACTTCCGAGTCATGCTAAGGAGTAACACAAAGGAGCCTTACTGGGCCGTCATTGCCATCCCCTACACAAAGTAAATTAGTATATGCAAATCTTCTATCAATGGTGAAACATACAAAGTTGGCTCGGAGGAATAACAAGAGGCGTAGCGGTAGATACGGGAGCGGTGGAAGACGAAGTCGATGATATTGGGGCCGCATAACAACATTGCTGGAAATGCAGCAGATGCCAACATATTACCGCCGGCAATCCCCTCCAGAAATACATGTCGACGCAAAGAAAGGCATACAGAGAAAGAACAAAGGAAAGAAGAGGCTGTACCTAAGGAAGTGCAGACATGACGGACGGATAAAACAAGCAGCTAAAAGTGGCATCGACAAACCTTGGGCAAGACTTGAAACAGCCAAATCCGTAGAAACGTTGACGGGGGCCTCACGCACGTTATATTCTCCCGGCCACTAAGCAGAGGTACCGATACAGCTCAGGGACGCGTGCGAGGGCGTTGGTTGTCCAGGCCGACGTTGATATGTCGGAATGTAAATTTGGGTCATGGTGAGCACCACGTTAGCCCAGGGAAGCATGAGGTCAGAGCCTTATGTAGGGCTGACCAATGGCTCCAAGCGCTTCGCTCTGCACGCGCGACGATGATTGGCCTCGTATAAGGTGGTCGTTGAGCCTCGATGTGGATGTCGGTGCCCTGCGAAGAATGGATGGTGGTGATAGGAGGAGAGAATGACAGATGCAGAAGAGCCATGAAGTGCGAGGGTCGAGGGTTGTCGCTTCGGGTGGCGGCGAGGAGGAGGGGAGGGTCAGCACTGCTGCTCGTTTGAGGTGACTGCGCCTATTTTTACGCCTCGCTTGGCCCCTGCTGGCCCCTGCCCTCCTCTCTTGCGCCTCTGCCGGCTCAAATTATCGCCACAACTCCCTCTTCCCATTCGCCCACATAGCGCTGGCTGAGCACCCAGGTGCACAATCCCCGCGCCCGCAGCGAGGACAAGCATCTGAGCGCAGGGCAATGCTGCAATCCACATGGCTGCCGAGTGGACAGTTATTTTTGGCCTTCCATGGCCTCTTGCGCAAACCTCAAGTGTGTTCTGTGTTGATTATCATGAACGTATGCGGTACAGCATCGCCTGCCAGTGCGGCCTAGAATCAATACGAAGCACATACCTGAGTACTTCGACCGAGTTACCCCGGAATCTTGGTCGGTAGCACGGCCGGATCTCAAATCGTCATGAGTTCCCTCTCCAACGCGAGATGAGGGATCGACGACCGGGACCGGGTTGAGGATGACCGTTGCTCGAAAAGAGGCACGACGGAGGCTCAGCCCGCGAGGAGTACGACCTTGATGACTATCAAATAGGTCGGTGTTTCTTCAATCATGTTTCTTTCTCGTCATCTCTCCTCTGCGATCATGTATCTGTGTATTGAACGTCCAATGGCTTGAAGAGTGTGGTTCGCTTTCACGATGTATCTGATCTGTGCTCTTGGAGCATTGACGCTTCTCCACGGGGTTGCTGCACGCAATCCGAATGATCCTCGAGGTGAGTGCTCAGTATTCATGCGTGGCAAAGCTGACGGTGGTAAAGCATTGGGATTGGTTCGAAGCGCATCAAATGGGACAACAACAACGTCAACCAGTGCGAGCAGTGCATGCATAACGACAGTCACTTCAATTGCGGGGAAATATTTCATGCCAGTTGAGGGGTCATGTAGCCAGACAGTGACAATTGTTTCGACTCCTCAAATCCAATCGACCACTGTGACTTCACCAGATCTATCTCGGAAACAAACGAGTTCCTCCGTGCCAAGTTCGTATGTTGTTTGTTTCGTAAGACCGAATGGCTGATTCCTATAGCTTCGATATTGGCAACATCCAAGACCACCAATCCTTTGAGTACAAGTGTGGCGATTGTAGGCGCGGATACGTCGCCCTCCAGCTCTTCGACGAGGACTCTACAGACAATACCAACGATCTCGCAAAAATTATTCTCGACGAGCAGTATAGCTCAAGACAATGGACAGACAAGCTCCGAGTCACCTGCAAGCATTGCGTTCGCTCAATGTACAGCTACCATCACCTCGACCATTGGACAGGCTTTTGTACCAGAGGTGGGAAAATGTGCGCTGACAGTTACGGTTGTGACTTCTATTGCTGGTAATTTCCTCCAATCAACAAGCAGTGGGAGTCAAGTCACTACAACTGCGTTGTCGACTCCGAATCAAAAGACTGGAAGTGTAGTGAAGATTTCGGACACCTCGATTCTGTCTCCAACTACGAGTGTTGCTCCAATTTCGACCTCTACTAGCATTCCACCGCTATGGATACCAGATGGCTCGACTTCATATGAGATTTCAGGTCCTCCACCCACCTCTACCTCGAAATCAAATATACTTTCAGCTGGAACCACGACTCAGACTCCGAATCAAACACCTGTGACGAGCTCTTCTCAGGAATCGACTTCTGCATCAAATAGTGTTGCTACAACTCAGACATCGCCGTCTGGACAAGCTCCCACTCACACTAATGCGCAATCTACAACTCAAGTGTCATCAATACTTGGCGCAACCACTTCATCAGATACTCATCCCACTACTCAGACATCTCAGACCGGGAGTTCAACCTCACCAGATACTCATCCCACAGGTACTACTCAAATATCAGCATCACAATCAGCTCCTTCAAGTTCAAGCGGGACATCAAATTCAAATTCAATCTCAACTCAATCTGCATCAGCAGTAGGAACGTTATCACATCAATCGTCAGCCACAACAACACAAACCGTCTCTCTATCAGCAACGCTATCTGGAAGCGGTTCAGCACCAGCATCAGCAACCCAACAACCCTCCCCCTCAAACACCAACACCAACACCAACTCCCCTTCCGCCACACCAACCTCTACCTCCACATCAATCTCCTACGCCCCCATCCTCTACGGCAGCCAAACCATCTCCCTCGACTCCTCCTCCAACTACATAATCGGCGGCAGCCTCACCCTATCCCCCGGCTCCGCCATCACCATATCCGGCGAAATAATCTCCGCCGCCACCGGAGGAGCAATAATTTTCAACGCCGCTCCACCCCAAACAACATCAACCTCTACCTCCACAAGTGCCGAAGTAATCGTAGTCGGAGGAACCAGCCTCACCGCAAACTCCAACAGCGACTTCATCCTCGGATCCCAAACCCTCAGCGCCGGCGGCGCCGTAACACTAAGCGGAGAAATCATCACTCTACCCTCCGCCTCCTCCTCTCTCCAAACCGGAACGGGAACAAAAAGCATAATAACATCCACCCTAACCCTCTCCCCAGGCTCTCCCCAAGGCCCAATCACCTCCCTCCTAATCGCCGGCCAAACCCTAACCGCAGGCGGTAAAATCACCGTCGGAGCTGATGTCTTGAGTTTGGCGAGCGGCAGCGGGAGTGGGGCGGGAAAGGCGACGGGGGTTATGGTTGTTAGTACGATTACGGTGATGGGGAAGGCGGCGCCGACGGAGTCGAAGAAGAGTGCGGGGGTGAGGTGGGGTGGGAAGGGGTGGGTGGTTTGGGGACTGGTTGTGCTGGGAGTGGTGTTGGGGGTTTGATGAGGGTATGGGTGGATGGATGGTGTGTGGTGTTTTTGGTGGAGGGTTGTTTGTTTATGAGATGCATTTCTAGCGAAGGTCGAGATTAGAGGTTTGAAGAACAAGCATAGACACGCAGCATTATACCCTGTATATATTTACATAGATATCTCTTTCTTTCTGAAGAGAAGAAAAGGATCCAGAAGAAGAAGAAGAAGAAGAAGTCGAGGAATGACGGAAACCTATATATATAATAATCTTACATAAAATTTAGATCCAATATGCTAATTTGGAAGTGGCGATAAAGGTCGTTAGGACCTTGTGTGTGTGTGTGTGAATGTGTGAATGTTAGAACTAGATGAAATGGGATGGGATTTGTATCCAACCTAACCCGACCTAACCCGACCTGGCCTCACCTACCTAGCTCTGACGAATCTACCTACCTACAAACCATTACAAAAAGTCCGTCAACCAATCTATCAATCAACCAATCCCTCCGCTTTTCAAAGCCGAAGACTCGAAAGATCAGGGAAATATCACATCATATCATACCATACCATATTATACCAGTACCAGTACCAGTACCAAACACGACATAGATCAATGTCAGATCTTAGTGTTAACTATATTCGAGTCAAGAAATCAATCTCGTAGGATTTAATCATTTAATCAAGAGAATGCGATCCCCCTATTCACCTAATTCAGGCACCTAACGAAAAGCTAGGGACAGTGAATAGGAGAAGGGTATTTAATTCGATAATATTGTAGATACTTTTTTTCTTTGGATTGGAATGGAAGGGAGGGGAAGGTGTGAATTTTTGTTGGCGGAAAAGCAGCGCACGCATGTATAGGTATCCTTGGGGATGTGAAATGTGTATCTAAGTAGGTAGCTCGTAAGGAGTGAACTCAAAAGATTTATATTCATCCACCAAGGATGATGTAAACTTTTTTTACTAATTTCTGCGCGATAACGAATATCAACCCTCCAAGACCCTCAAGCCTTCTTCTTCCTCTTCTCTCTCAACCCCTCCCCCATCGCCAACGCAACATCCTCCCTCGTCCGGCCCCTCTTCCTCCTCTCCGTTTTCTCCTCCCCTAGCACCGTATCCTCCGCCACCTCCCTATAAACCTCCGCCACCGCATCAAAAATCCCCACTCCCTTCCCTCCCCCTCCCCCTCTCCCTTGACTCCCAAGTAATCCCGCCCCACCCTCAAACCCCCCATCCTCCGCATGCGTCACGGCAATCTCCTCCATCTCCCTCACCCACCGATAAGCCTTCGGCGCCATCCCCGCAATCCCCGCACTCCCCTTCCACATCGCCGGAATCCTGCCTTCCATCTCTTTCTGCAGCTCTTCAAACACGCCGAGATTCGAGGCCGTGGTGAAGGCTTGGATACAAAGGGCTGTGAACCCCTTCGTCGTGCTAGCGAAACAGCATTTTAATCCGCTTGCGGAACCGATCTCGTCGCTGATATGTCGCACGTTTAACGTTTCTGCTAGATGGGCGCCGGAAATTGGTGCTTGGGAAAGAGGATGGGGGCCGGAGGTTGGGACTGAGGGCCTGTTCCAAGCATGTGAAGTCTCTGGGTGCGAAGATGTGGTTGTTTTTGGTGGAGGTGGGTTTGGGTCAGCGGTGGGGTCTTTGGGGAAGGGGGCGCCGCCGATGATACCGCCGTCGACGAGTTTGATGGATGGTGCGGTGCTGGAGAAGAGGGTGGCGATTTCGCGGGCGGAGCGGGGAGAGATGGCGTTTAGGTCGAGGTAGTAGAGGGGCGTTGGTTTGGGGGAGGAGAGGGAGGAGAGGGCGGTGCTGATTCGTTTCGCGGTCGCGAGGGCGTCACGGGGTGGAACGATGGAGAGGATGTAGTCGGAGGCGGAGACGAGGGAGGTGTCTGATGGGAGGGGCTCGATGTTGGCGGTTTGGACGCGGGTGTGGGTGTCAGCGCTGGGAGTGTTAGATGAGGAGTTTGGAAATGTGGAGTTAGATGACGTTTTGAAGAAATGGGTAAGGTGGGATAGGAGGGATGAGAGGTGACGATGGCTCTCTAGAGCTGATGATGAAAATCATTTTCAACTCCTTGGCAGAGGTATGCATTGATTGACACTGGTTATCAAAGCTTAAAGATATAGACGAAGAACGTCAACAAGCATGGCTACTCTCAAGCCCCACGCTATTCTTGACTTCATGAAGGATAATTCACCGCAATTTAAGCTGTCCCCGCCTCCAACATTAGAAGTTAAACTAGCCAAGAAAACGACCTCAAAAACATTCGAACCTCGTGCTTAGGTCGCACAACAAATCAACACCTAACGAAAACTCTCGCATAAAAACGCCAAGAAACGGACTCAAAAGGGGGGAAGAACAAAACGAATGAAATGCGGGGAACCCCACCTTCGACCCTCGACATTGGTCACAACGCGATAATTATGCGCAATCAACAGCTTCGCAACTCCCATTCCCATCTCTCCAATGGAAAGGATACCGACCGTCGCTAGAGGTGGCATCTTATCTAATTCTATCTTTATTTTCTTGTTCAGTGTCTTTCTTGAAGGGAAAAGTTGAGGAAAGGGAGAAGAGTAGATGAGAGATAGATTGGTAATTGGAAGACAGAATTGCGATTGCCGTTCCGGGCACGGAGACGGACTAAAACGGTTAAATGCCCTGTTGTGGCAGGCTGACACGTGATGTGTATATTCTCGGTCCCGAGCGAAGGAGATAGATTGACGGTTGAGACGGCACGGTATATGTTGGGTGGTATATAGAATTGGAAACGGATGTTACACAGAATAGGCTTGATCTGCAGTCGGACATCGAGCCAAGAACACTCACTGGTTAGAAAGTCCTGGTCCGGTTGCTAACAGTCACGAGTAATATTTTTGAGATTTTTGCTATGCTTTTGTCATCTATGCATCTGCTTGTAGCTTGATCAAACGACAGAAGCGTGTCCGGAATCCATGCAAAGCAAAACTCCGTGTAGCCCATCAGAGCAGAGAAAAGAAAGAAGAATTCTACAAAACCTTACGTTCACGGCACAATCTCCTCGGTTTCCTCGACGATCTCCTCGACAAGCTCCTCAATCTCAATAACCTCTTCACTGCCCTCTTCATCCTCAGTCTTGTTGATTAGACCCTCTAATGGATCAAGCGGTAGCCCTCTGCTTAGTCTCTCCTCCCTAACCTCCTCCTCCATCTGCTCTCTCCATGCCAACCACTCCATCAGCAATCTGCGTCTGTGTTCTACGACCGCCAAATCAGCTGAAGCGCCACGATCAGCATCTTCTTGTTCGAAGACTTTGCTGTACTCGCGGAGATTCTTGCGGATCTGCTTTTGTTCTTCTTTGGTGAGGAGCGTTGGGGGTCTTGGACGCCAGAGCCATTGCTTGAATTTCTCGACGGGCTCTTCACGGAGTTGCTCGCCTTTGAAATCATACAGATGGTAGCCGTTTTCCATCTGTCATTTTATTAGCATTGGTGGATAGCGTTAGGTAAAAAAAACTTACAGCATGCTTCCAGATACTTGCGCTAGTAGCAACGAATCGGCCAGTAGGGTCCCAATCGATATCAGTAACACCGTAATGATCGGCAGTGTTCATGAGCTGCAGGTTGGCTGTGAGGTCTTTGTCGCTTTCTGGCTTCTCACCCTCGAAGTCCATATCGAAGAACTCCATGTCGAAGCTCTGCTGCGAGTGAACAGTAGCAACAATCACAAATCTACCCTTTGGTGACCAGTAGATAGCGTTGCTGTTCTTCTTGTCGTATGTTCGGATATGTCTGAAATTGCCGACCCCGGCGCCCTTAATCTTTTCTGGGCAGTAGAATGCTACAGATGTCTTGGGAGGAACTGCGGATGGCGCAACTACTTCGGCGGTGGTGATGATGACGAATCGATCACCCTTTGGCTCCCATGCGAAGTTAATTACGGTGTCTTTGATAGAATCGACGACTTCGACAGGTACTCCCTTCTCCTTGACACGGAAAATCTCCAAACTAGTTGCAAGACTCTTCTTTGACTTCGAGTGCCTATCGACCTTGACGCACAGATAATCGGCATTTGATTGCCAGTGAAGCTTAGCATCGGTGACACTGAACAGGTTGAGAGTTCGGACAATCTCTTTTGATGGAATGCTCATCAAGCCGACCTTCGCAGGATTGCTGCCAAGTTCAGGAGTCCAAAAGCAGAACAGTTGTTCGTATGTCTTGACACCTTCTCTATGAGGTGGTGCAGGAGCCCAGTCAAAGTCCATAACGCCCTCAATCTTGATAGATGTCTTATCTAGAAGTCCCATACGAGGAAGCTCGTAGACTGAGATTGAGGCACCTTGTGTCAAACGTGCAACATATTGATCGTCCGCTGACCATTTGAATGCCGGCCAGACAATCTTTCTCTTTACGGGTTGGCCATTCTCATCATTACTGTTGCTTGGAAGCTCGATATTGGCGAAGGATCGAAGTGGCTTGCCGGTCTCGATGTCCCAAATCACGTAGTTCTTGCCATCGTCGTCAACAGAAAGTGCTGGGTGACCTTCCTCTGGAATAACGATCGGACGATTTGACCACGTGGTTAGGTACTTCTCTCCTGGAGAGAAATCTACCAGGTTGACGAACGGATGGGCGAAACGCTTTTGACGGGTCCATGATGGTCCACCCCACAGTTGAACACCCTGTTGATGCATTGAGGTGAGATATGTGCCTTGCGGAGACCATTGTACGAATGATTCTGTCCAGTGTTGGCGGTCCACAATGCTCTCTGGCGCATCCTTCTCATTATTCCAGAAGACTTGAACTCTATCATCCTTGTACATGACAAATTGGTCTCGTCCACGGCCACTTGGGTCTGCCAGCCATGACCTCAGATGCTCTTTCTCTTGGAATTCTTCGATATGTGGTGGCGTATAGTGCTCATCGATACGTCCTTCTCGGCCAAATCGCTCAATGTCAGTCAACTTGTTGACTCTCAAAATATGCTTCTTATCGAGTGGGACACCGTCGAGTTGCTTGCAAGCGGCGAGCGCTTCAGCGGCAGTGGAGTATTCGACAAATGCGAATCTATCTGTGGTCAGTATATGACATTGAATCCATGAAGGTCAATTACCTCTCGGATTTGCCATCTTCACCAAGTGGCATGTGTATCGACTCTTCCCTGACCTTTCCTACAGGTTCCAACTTCCGCCTCAAAAACTTGATTAACTTTGGCTTCGTCTCTGCAGTAACTTCTGGAAGCCCATCAACAACGACAAAAGCATCCAATCCTTGCTCAAGCTGGACTTCGAATCTCTCTCGTAGATCAGAAAAATCTAGTTCCTCGTCTTCATCATAATCGTCCTCCTCTGGGTCTGGCAGATGGTCGAAACTCGGCGCCATGATTGCGATTTAATGCGCTCTCTTTGTAGATGCGCACTCGGTCGAATGTATTTTGCGATTTTGTGCGGGTTGAAGTTTGTGAATTTGACCCCACTTGTCTCGTTTCGTTCGGCGGCTGTGGGCTGCAGGTTGCAAAATTGAGGTCACTTTCTGATCCAGCTGGCGCGTTTCGTTGAGAGGACAATCTTGGAGGACGAGCTGGATAATGTACGGAGAAGAAGTGTACTCGTGAGTCAGAGAAATGTTGGTCCAGCTTCTTCCCTGGGTAGTTTTTCGAGGTTCGTGTTGGTGGTGTGGGCTAAAATCTTAGCGAGTTTTCGAGAAGGCTGCCAGTCGCGAAATTTTGACGACTGACGCGCCTGTTCATACAGTCAACCGCAACCACACTTCTGTATCTAACTGGATAGAAACAAAAAGAAGAATTTGCCATACAGTCAAGCACAACCATGGCGTCCTTCAACCCAACTCAAATCTTTGACGATGGTACTACGGAAGAAAAGGGCGAGAATGCACGTCTTGCAAGTTTCGTGGGGGCTATAGCTGTAGGAGATCTAGGTAAGCTGTTTGCTTGAGGCACTGCATGAACAACAGCTAACAATCTAATCGTGCGCTCGACTCTTGGTCCAAAGGGTATGGATAAAATTCTGCAGAGCGCTTCTACTGGCGAGATAATGGTCACAAACGATGGTGCTACGATTCTCAAGTCTATTGCTCTAGACAACGCAGCAGCAAAAGTCCTGGTCAACATCTCGAAAGTCCAGGATGACGAAGTCGGAGATGGAACTACATCAGTCACAGTCCTGGCTGCAGAGTTATTACGAGAGGCAGAGAGGCTGGTGGACAAGAAAATCCACCCACAGACCATCATCGAGGGATACAGAATAGCCAGTCATGCAGCTTTAGCAGCACTAGAAAAGTCTGCGGTGGACCACAGCAACAACCAAGAAGCTTTCAAGAAGGACCTTCTAGCTATCGCACGGACGACATTAAGCTCCAAAGTCCTTTCCCAAGACCGAAATCACTTCGCAGAGCTTGCATGCGAGGCAGTGCTGAGAATGAAGGGCTCATCAGATTTGAGTCACATTCAGATCATTAAGAAGGCCGGAGGGAAGCTAGATGACTCATATCTCGACGAAGGATTCATTCTGGACAAGAAGATCGGAGTCAACCAGCCGAAGCGGTTAGAGAAAGCCAAGATTCTGATAGCCAACACAGCAATGGATACCGACAAGATCAAAATATTTGGCGCTCGGGTCAAGGTCGGATCAACAAGCAAGCTCGCTGAATTAGAGAAGGCAGAGAAAGACAAGATGAAGGCGAAGGTAGAGAAGATCAAGGCACACGGCATAAATTGCTTCATCAACCGCCAGCTTATTTATAACTGGCCAGAGCAGTTGTTTTCAGATGCTGGTATCATGTCGATCGAGCACGCTGATTTCGATGGTATTGAGCGGCTGGCCTTAGTGACTGGTGGCGAGATCACATCCACATTCGATCATCCAGATCAAGTCAAGCTCGGATACTGTGATCTCATTGAGGAGGTGATCATTGGCGAAGATACGCTTATCAAGTTCTCTGGAGTAGCAGCTGGCCAAGCTTGTACTATCGTCCTACGCGGAGCTACAGAGCAACTCCTCGACGAAGCCGAGAGATCTTTGCACGATGCTCTTGCAGTCCTAACCCAGACTGTCAAGGAACCGAGAACGACTTTGGGTGGGGGATGTGCAGAGATGTTGATGGCGAAGGCGGTAGAGGGAGCGGCATTAAAAGTCGACGGGAAGAAGCAAATCGCTGTTGGATCATTCGCTGTTGCTCTCAGACAACTGCCAACCATTCTTGCCGACAACGCTGGCTACGATTCTAGCGATCTTGTTGCTAAACTTCGTACCGCTATTTACGATGGTATGACGACTTATGGGTTGGATCTACTTACTCCAGGAGGTGGAATTGCGGATATGCGGGAGTTAGGCGTAATCGAGAGCTATAAGCTCAAGAGGGCGGTCGTCTCCTCTGCTTCCGAGGCTGCAGAAGTAAGTTCTTTGATCCACCTACATGTTTACTTTTGCTGATAATTCTAGCTTCTCCTGAGGGTCGATAATATCATTCGCAGTGCACCACGGAGACGTGAGCGGTAAGTTATGCAAAATAGTACCTGTATAATGAAAAAGCGAAAATTTGGGACCTTGTACCATACCATAGATCATATTGCAGCCCAATAATGAATGGATGAACTCGAGACCTTTCGTAAAAGGATTGTGTGGGAAGGTGGAATATTGTCGTTGTGGGATGAACTCCTTTGTAATATGGAGGCTGGTCATGTGAGGAGGCCTCGTTCGATGAGGACCAACTTCAATTTATACAGCTCACATTCTTATCCCTTAGCTTTCGGAATCACAATTTTATGACGCGAGGAATTCTCGATCGAATTTTCTCGGCAATTCCCACTCCCCCCGAGACAAGAAGCATAGCCCCCTTGCTGAAGATTGGCGGCGACACTGTATTTTCATTTGCAAAGTAACACGAATCAGCCTGTGACGGTCGCACGAAGGTTGTGTGATAGGCCCCGTTGTAAGCTGACGGCTGAGCCCTCACCGTGCGGTACATCAAAAGAAATAGAAACGCAACGAAGTGCCGCTCACACTCACAGTTTTCTGTTGATACAGTAATCCCTCCACACCATCACTAGATTCTGGCAAAAGATCTCAGTGCGTCTTCAGGAGAACGATCTTCCATTGCCCAAAAGAAGTCCTGGCAGAAAGACTTCCTTCCGAAACTTAGCGCCGGGATCCGCACACACTAACCGACCAGGCGTCGTCGTACTGTAGCGTCGTCCCCTTCCTCGACCGTCTTGAATAAATGGTCTGAAACAACGCACTCAGCATCATATTTATCGAGGCTCTCCCCCTCTTGAGGGACCTACTATCACTACCACTTATCAACAGATCAATCGCTTTCTAGACATCGCTTTTTGCGGCGTCTCACTCCTTCTAGCCGCTGGATTGTCATTCTTTCTAGACAGACTTGCTCTGTCTCGCGAACACTCCAGCAACGTTGAAGCTCCACAATGCCGCGACGGCGGCCACCTCGTGAGGGTCACGTCGTGAATAACTTCATACTATTCGCAGCAGCGATCTTTTTATTACCATGGCTCGTCGAAGCTCAGCAGCAGCAGCGGCCGGCAGTACAGCAGCGACAGGAATCACCCCATGAGAGTAACATTCTCGAAGTCACGAAAATACCTCCGATCGAGACCCCTCTCACCCACGGTCGACGAAAGAACACCCTCAGCGTCAGCCGAAACAACAACATCAATAAGAACGATGCGAGCGCCACATCCTACGCTCTGGCGGAAAATTCCGCCGTTGCAGCACCTCCTGCAAGACGGTCCAGCATTCACAGTGCTGGGCTTACCTCGCCGCAATCTGCGCGGAGTCTTGAGGATTGGGAAGTAGAAGACTTTGTGCTTCTGGCGACCGTCGATGGAAGATTACATGCCAGGGATCGAACCACTGGCAAGGAGAAATGGGCGTCCAAATTTGTGAGTCCGATGGTGGAAACCAAATATCATCGACGGAATCGATCGTCTGTGGACGAAGATTACGACCCTATGTCAATCGATGATTACCTATGGATTGTGGAGCCCAGTCGTGATGGAAGTCTCTACATATACAGGCCCAGTGGACCCAATCCTGGATTGGTGAACACTGGACTGACCATGAAGAAGTTGGTTGAGGACATGGCCCCGTACGGAGGTGAAGACCCACCGGTCATTTACACGGGCGAGAAGAAGACACAAATGGTTATCATCGATGCTCATACAGGAGAGGTTCTAAATTATTATGGCGCTCAAGGTGCCATCATCCACGACCAGTGCCAAGTATCGAATGGTCGAGGCGATACTGATGAATGTCCCAGGCAGGCTACTTTGACAGTTGGGAGGACTGAATATACCGTTGCCATTCAGGGCCGAGATGGACGCCATATCGCAACGTTGACCTTCTCAGAATGGATTCCTAACAACTATGATCAAGACCTTCAGCGACAACATAGCAAGTCATTGGATGACCAATTTATTTTCCCTGGTCATGATGGAAACTTTTATGGAGTTGACCTATCGAAGCAACTCAACGAGGATCGAGCTCCGAAATTCTTGCACAAGCTCTCATCGCCAGTAGTCCGTGTGTTTGATGTTGCCAAACCTTGGGGAGACAACAGCGATCCACAACTAGTCATCCTTCCGCAACCTACACCACCGAGTATAGAAGACGAAGTCACAATCAGTCGTCGAGCTGCTAGTGTATTCCTCAATCATACCGAGGATGGTAGCTGGTTTGCAATGTCTGGGAAGACGTATCCGTGGGCAGTTCAAGGTTCTAGACAGGCGCAAGTGAATCAGCAAGGATGGATTGATCATCGACCACAATGGGATGTCATGAACAATGTGCAGCTCTCTGAAGCATTAGTAGGCTTGCATTCGATCGAGGGTGCCAAGTCTGAAAGACTCTTGACAATTTCTGCTCCCTTGGCAGAAAACAACCAGAGTGAGGAGTCGTTCGCTGACAATACACTTGCATTACTGCCAGACCCAACATGGTTTCAGCGTCTGCAATCACTGCCAAAGTTGGCAGCTAATAGTCTCCTCGAGTTCGTGAAGAACCCATTCTGGATAATCATTTTGGTCATTGTCGTCTTCTCTAACCAGAGAGAAATTCGTTCGTGGGTTGGAAGACATACTGGAGGCAAGGGCTTGGCAAGAATGGTCGAAGCCCCGTACGTCAAGGGAATTTCCGATGTGGATCGACTTCCTGAGATACCTGAGGATGAAGAAATCAGGCTTCCGGTTCCAGAAGAACCTCGAGCAGTAATTGTAGAGGAGAATGCTCAAAATAAGGAGTCAATCGATGAATGGCAAGCGGCCGAGAAGGATCTTTCAGGTTCGAAGCTGGAAGTCCCAGGAGAAGATAAAACTGCTGCATCTCCGGAAAAGGAAAAGAAGAAAGCTCACAGAGGTCGTCGTGGAGGTGTCAAGCACAAGAAAGGACGAGCGACCTCTCAAGGTGCTTCAGAAGATGGAACCGCTACACCAATACCGAAACCTCCACCAACTGTTGATGATGCGGTCAGAGATGCCCAGAACATGGGCCAACAGCCAAAGATGGAACCTGATATTGTTACAATCTCGGGTAATCCCGCCGAAGTCTCGGGGCCTATTATACAAATCGGTGCTTTGACAGTCGATCTCGACAAGTGCATTGGCATCGGTAGCAATGGTACCATGGTGTTCCGAGGCATTTTCGATGGGCGTGAGGTTGCCGTCAAGCGAATGATGATCCAATTCTTCGACATAGCCTCACAGGAAACGAAATTACTCAGAGAGAGTGATGATCATCCAAATGGTAAGTAACTTGTTGATCCTATGTTCGAATGAATTGCTAACAATACCTCAGTCATTCGATACTTTGCACAGCAACAGGCCGATGGTTTCCTTTACATTGCCCTTGAATTATGCCCTGCGTCTCTCGGTGAAGTCATAGACAAGCCACAAAACCATCGAGAATTAGCACAGGCTGGTGAGAGGGATTTGCCGAATGTGCTCTATCAGATCACCAATGGCCTCCAGCATTTGCACAAGCTTCGCATTGTGCATCGTGATCTGAAGCCCGCAAACATCCTTGTTGCGATGGGCAAGGATGGCAAGCCTCGATTACTCGTCTCAGACTTCGGCCTTTGCAAAAAGCTCGAAGGGGAACAGTCATCTTTCCGTGCAACAACGGCTCACGCCGCTGGAACATCTGGCTGGCGTGCTCCGGAACTTCTTCTTGATGACGATGCCAAGGATAACGAAGCTCACAAGACGATGGTGGATGCCAGTACGGAAGGAAATTCTGGTTCAATCGTGTTGAATGCAGATCTGCTACCAAATCGCCGTGCGACACGTGCGATCGATATCTTTTCTCTTGGCCTCGTATTCTTCTACGTTCTCACCAAGGGTTCTCATCCGTTCGACTGCGGGGACAAGTATATGCGCGAAGTCAACATTCGCGGCGACAAGTATAATCTTGATCTCCTCGATGTTCTAGGTGACTATGCCTTCGAGGCTAGAGATCTAATCGCATCTATGCTTTCTCATGACCCGAAACAGCGTCCTACAGCACACCAAGTCATGGCACATCCATTCTTCTGGTCCCCGAAAAAGCGCCTGAATTTTCTGTGTGACGTATCAGATCACTTCGAGAAGGAGAAACGTGATCCGCCAACCGAAGCTCTCGAGAGACTCGAAGAATGGGCCCCTTCAGTTTGTGGGAGTGACTTCCTGAAACCTCTAGGCAAGGAATTTGTTGATTCGTTGGGCAAACAACGCAAGTATACGGGAACACGACTACTTGATCTGCTGAGAGCGTTACGGAATAAGAAAAACCACTACGAAGATATGAGCGATCATTTGAAGGAGCATGTTGGACCATTGCCCGATGGGTATCTGAACTTTTGGACGAGAAAGTTCCCAAATCTGCTCATCACTTGCTGGAATGTGGTTTATTTTGTTGGGTGGGATGAAACGGATCGATTCAGGGAATATTACCTACCTGCTGGACTTTGAGCTTGGAGCAACAAGTCTTTGGATAAGGAAATTGGGTCTCGCAAAATTGGCGCAGGTAGGAAAATGGGAATGGCTCTTGTACTATGTATATGTAGTCTTTCATAGCGCTCGGCAGCGTATTGCCAGTAAAGTCTTTTCGTTTGACTTATTTTGTGGAAATTTTCGGCTGAATACTGGACTGTGATGATTCAACTCGATGTTTTTTTTTTTTGGCTAAAAATGAGTGTAACTTGTGACATAAGATCTTCAAGAAATAAAGGTTACTTGCAGGTTATTTATTGTCGCTTCGGGATCTAGAACCATAAAGACGGCTAAACTAACTTTAGATCAACGTTGTGGCTTGATTTCTCTTCAGCCACATCATGAGAACAGGACGGAGGTTGGTTCCCCGGACGTAACATCTTACGGTTCTCGAAGCAGCTACGAAAACTTACAGCATATTTCTTTTGCATAAGCTTCTATCATTGTATCTTTGAAGATCTAATTCCTCTAAGTTCGATAGCGCGACTCCGGTATAGGCAAGCAGGAGTTCACCTTTACCTTGCAACCGCAACGCATAGTCAGCAGAGAGGCCTGCACCGAACGGAGTCAATTTCATCTGAGGACAAGAGGAATATCCATTTGGCTTCGCTATTGGCTCTACGACGAACCGGTCCGCTGCGGACGTCCCTCATAGCTTTGTTTTAACTTGAAAGCCGGCTTCCTCTGCCTACCTGCTAGCCACCTTTCACAACCCCACCATTAACGCTCTTCTAAGAGAGTAGACCTTTTTACAACTACCACGAAACAATATCCCATACTTGTCATTCTTTTGCTTTGTTCTCTCCGCAAACCGCGCACGCTCCGGACGCCCTTTGCAGTATCTCTTTCCATAAGGGCATCGGCCTTCAACGCACTCTTGGGCTCACCTCACTAGAGGGAAGTGTGGTCAAGAACTGAATAGTCTCTACTGCTATCGTGGTTCTGGTTCCCTGCCAGGTGTTTCTCTGCAAGTACGAAGCGCAACGCCTGGCCTGCCCAACATGTCTTGTAAGACCTGGTCATTTTCTGGCTGGTGTATGTACCTAACTTGATCTCCAGTACTACCAGCAGAGCGCGCCCAATACTCTGCTATCATCGATGACATTCTCAATAAGGGTGACCTTACCACGATATCGCGCAAGCAAATAATGAGGGAACTTGGGACTACCCTTGGCAAAGACATATCACACCAAAAGGTTGCCCTCCTGGTTCGCTACCAACAATCCCTACAAGATTGCTAATGGCTTCTATCTAGGATGCGGTCAAGAACCTTATTCTCGAGCGCTTTCGAATTGCGGAAACTAAGTCATCCGAACCTGCACCTTCAACTGAAGCTCCTACGACCAATGGGCATACTAGTCCCTCGAACAAGGAGGAAGATAACGTCAAGCGTGAAAGCACACCTCCAAGCTCCCGCGCGGTCTCTACACCCTCTGCCTCAATACCTAAGAGCGAGCCTGAATCTGATTCCGAGGTCGTCTCTCCACCTAAGAAGAAGCGGAAGCAGAACAAGCCAGTAGACAATGATGCAAAATTAGCAGCTATGCTACAAGCGCAGGAGAATATGTCTACTAGAGCTACAAGAGGTGGTGCCAATAAGAAGACTTCGAAGAAGGTGACAAAGAAGCCAAGGAAGAAGAGCGAGAAGAAGGTCAAAGCAGATGATGATAGTGGGCTTGAGGAGGTCGGTAGTGATGGAGAGGTCAAGGAGAAGGTTAAGAAGGGAGGTTTTCACAAGCAATATCATCTTTCTGCGCCGCTTGCGGATTTGGTAGGGGAGGCTACTGTAAGTTTCATCCTTTCCAATGTTTTAAGACAGTGAATTGTCCTAATAGCAGATAGCTCTCGCGGCCCCAGGTCGTGAAGAAGATATGGGAGTATATCAAAGGTCGAGATCTGCAAGACCCGAATGACAAGCGCCAGATTCTATGCGACGAGAAGATGCAGCTGGTTTTCAAGCAGGATAAGGTACACATGTTCACGATGAACAAGATATTAGGCAAGCAACTTTATGACGTTGAGGAGGAGTAAACATTTCGCATCATATCTCACGTTCAAG
Organism: Mollisiaceae sp. DMI_Dod_QoI; assembly: GCA_009613015.1. Taxonomy (NCBI): domain Eukaryota; kingdom Fungi; phylum Ascomycota; class Leotiomycetes; order Helotiales; family Mollisiaceae; species Mollisiaceae sp. DMI_Dod_QoI. The sequence goes on from VXCB01000212.1 coordinate 32,160, forward strand.
ACCAGAATCAGGCCTTGCTCTCAGCGGCGCAATTCATACGGAAGGCAAAATTATATGGCAAAGGAAGCGGTATTCATGGCATGGCGTTAATGACAATGCTGGATGGGGGCAACTACTTGATTGACGAGTTGGCAACTGGCATGGTCTAATCGACAGTTGGCATAATCAATCTGCGCATATAGGAGGCAGTTTAGGTTGGGAGATGAAGATAATGATCCTTCTTCAATGTAACACCAGGTCCATTAGCAAGGTTTTCCACAGGAATTTTCTCCTCGTGATTCGTGAACCATACCCACTTCTAGCATTCCCCCGACTAAGCCCGAAGCATCTATTCTAAGGATCGAATATGAGTCTTAATGACTGTTTCTTTCTAGAATCACTTTTGTCAGCCTCGAGTGACTCCTTACCGTCAACACTGCGCCACTACTGTGGAATTGTCAGCCTTGCGCGGGGCCAGTCGGCTCGCTTCGACGCCGATGGTTGCAGTTTCCTTGCACCGACGTTGGGTGTAAAACCAGAGACAAGCCAGCTTTCTTTGTACATATTACATCCAGGAGCAGCAACGGCAACGACAACGAACTTACGATTAAAGGCATTGAACGTACGAAACTCTCTTAACTGAGGCGAGAGATTGAGCTCGAAGAGCGATTGAGAACATATTCAAGGAAGAAGGCTTGAAGAAAACAAGCAATGGCTGAAGCTGAAGCGAACAGTGTCGTTACGACGGCAGACTCCCTTGCTAGAGGTGGAAGGGGAGGCGGGCGGGGAAGGGGGCGAGGATATGGCCGTGGCCGTGGAAGAGGCGACAGCTTCCAGGACAATGGGGGATATGACAATCGGCAAGGACATCAACGCGGCCGTGGAGCTGGGTTCAGAGGCTCTTCACAACCACACGGAGCTCGACCACAAACCGATGCTGGAAATACAGCTGCAGCGCGGACCGGAGGAGAAAGATCGGATGGCAAAGCTCGAGAGAGCAAAGCTGGCAAGACAATTGCAGAAGGAGCTGATGAGAGCGAGGCGGAGGTCTGCTTTATTTGTGCGAGTCCGGTGGTACACGAGGCCATTTATCCATGTAATCACCGAACGTGCCATATTTGCTCGTTGAGGATGAGGGCACTGTATAAGGAGAAGAATTGTGCTCATTGTCGGGTATGTTGCTAACTTCCTACATTCCTCCCTGCGATGTTGAGATACCTCACCCAGACGCGACTTCACACCTTGCGCTGGCCAATGTCGATTTATAGATGCTAACATGCAGGTGCAGACAGAAGCAACTTTCGTCATATTTACGAACAATGCTGAAAAACGATACGAAGAGTTCACCGATGCAGATATCGCAAGCGTAGATCAGAATATTGGGATCAGATATGAGAGCAATGATATCCAGGACGATACCAGGCTACTCCTCAGATACAATTGCCCAGATGGTGACTGTGATGTTGCATGTCTAGGATGGCCCGATCTGCATCGACATGTGAGGAGTGTGCACCACAAGAAGATCTGCGATCTGTGTTCAAGGCATAAGAAAGTCTTCACGCACGAGCATGAGCTATTCACAGATTCTGAGCTATCGAAACACATGAGAAAAGGAGACGACAACCCAGGAGCCGTGGACCAAAGCGGATTTAAGGGCCATCCCATATGCTCTTTCTGCAACCAGAGATTCTATGGAGATGATGAGCTTTTCATTCATTGCAGAGAAAAACATGAAAGATGCCAGCTTTGCGATTCATTGGGCGATGGTCGACCGCCCCAATACTTCTTGAACTACGAAGCGCTTTATAATCATTTCAAGGCGGACCACTTTGTATGCTCACATCCAAGCTGCTTGGAGAAGAAGTTTATTGCGTTCACGAGCGAAATCGACCTGAAGGCACATCAATTGAGCGAGCATGGAAATGATCTATCGAAGGATGTGCGAAGAGATGCAAGGATAGTTGACATGTCAGCTTTTGAATATCGTCAACCGTACGTGCAAGAGCGGAGAGGGGGTGGAAGTCAGAGGGAGCAAAGAGAAGGCCGAGGCCGAGGGAGAGGAAGGGATCCAAATACTGAGCCAATACCAGCTTCGAGTGCTCAACCGCTTCGCAGAGATCAGCAGGCCTTCCAGCGACAGATGGAGATACAGACTGCGCAAGCAGCTAATTCTCGCACTTTTGGTGGACAGCTTACTACTGCTCCAACACCTGCCCAAGCCCGAAATTCCCAGGCTGTAGCGTCGCGACCGTCACCTGCTGTTGAAGCCGCTACACAAGCTGTGAACAATTTGGATTTGTCTGAGCTGTCACCCCAAGAGCAGGCCCGACAGCTGCGACATCGCGATGTTATTGAGCGTGCTAGTACGCTCCTCCAGAACGATTCGACCAAGCTTCAGCGATTCCGTGACTCCCTTTCTTCATTCAAGAACAATGCACTCTCAGCTGCTGCTCTTATCGAATCATTCTTTGCCTTATTTTCAGACACTAGCTCTTCAGCTCTCGGTACACTGATTCGGGAGGTCGCGGATCTTTATGAGGATAAGACCAAAGCAGATGCTTTACGAACAGCGTGGAACAATTGGCGAGCCATCAATGAGGACTACCCTTCTTTGCCAGCTGCCAGCAGTGGTGGGAGTTCAATACCCCTGAATTGGGCTGTCACCTCCTCTTCTGGATCTGGAGGAAGCAATGGGGGTGCCCCAAAGAGCACGCGGGTCTTGAAGCTTAAATCAAGTACTGCCCAATCTTCACGTTCTTCGGTGTCTCAAGCTCGATCTTGGGGCACATCTTCGTCTACTTCCTCGCCAACTACTTCAAGTAGTGTGAACGCATTCCCTAGTCTGCCACCCACAGCTCGACCCAATGCTAGCTCAACGAAAGTCAGCACGGTTCCATGGGTTGCCTCCCCAGCTCCTTCAAACTCAAATCCAGGGTCAGCACGACCTACGCCTCCCACTTCTCGCCCCGCTTCAAGGAACGTCGGAGGCGATGCATTCCCTGCTCTTCCCCCAGCCGCGAAACCTCAAAGCACGATTTTCGGTTATGGTAATGGTAGGATGGTGAGGAGAGATATGGGAAGCAGTCCAGCCAATACTTCAAATCCTTGGGGTCCGCCGTCGGCGAATAGCGGGGGCCCGAGTATTGATGCTGTTACTGATTCGGATGAGGCTGCTGGGAAGGGCAAGAAGAAAGGGAATAAGGGAAAGAAACAGGTTTTGATGAATTGGGGGTGATGGGTTACTGGATCAAAGAAATCTCAACTAAAATGGTGGCTGAGATGCATACTTATGAGGGCATGAATTAAGACAGAGCCTCACAGCCGAAAAGATGCCTGAGACTACATGTATGTCAAGTATCACATTGGATATAGGATTGTAGAGCAGTGCGGGGGAGCTCGAGTTCCATAGAACAGCCATACCCTCATCGGGAAAAAACAGAGGCCTCTCAACTTAGGTTTGGATTGACGATTCGAAGTGTCCCAGCCGCTACTGCAAGACGTGTACGCAGGACGAGTGAATGGCTCTTCGAAAAGTATCATTCAAAAATGAAAGCCTCTCAGCTCATCCCCGAACTATCTGCTGGATTTGACGCACTTTGATTGGAGATATGCATTCGGCCCCGTATTCAAGGGGGTTTTCGCTTGTTCCACAACCTTTTCCTTCTCCAGGTCTTATTTCATCTCAATTTCTCTCTATATTACTCTCCATTTGACCCTTCCTATCACATCCCTTTCTTCAATCCAGTAATGCAGGTTGGTGGAAGGCTTATATGGCTGGTAGTGCCTCTTTTCCGGGAAGCTTGGCGGTGTCCTAGGTAGAGTAGGTGACTAAGTCTTAGCCGCCTACTTCATCGAAGACTAGTGTCTGGTCTTGATGTCTGTGCGACTCGAATTCGTTCTGTCGAGTACCAATGTTTTTCTTCTTCCGAGGTATCATCCCAGATCTGCAGACGATGTCCCAATGTCTGTCGCCTTGAGAGTCTGTAGTTAGCAGACAATTTTGATGTGGAAGGAGCTTTCCGCTGGCGCAGTAGCCTGTTTTCCTAAGGTCATTCCATCAAAGCTCATTCGCGCGAATCTTCTTACAAGCAATTTTCAGCTTATCGTTTGATCACAGTTCAATTGACATGGCGATCGTCGGCTGCTCGCTCCAGTTCCTGTGTATCGATTTCGAGTGTCACAGCATCTCAGGAAGGTGAGACCGGCGGTGGTATCCGCCAGCGACAGTAGCAAAAGAGACCAGAGCACGTTATTTTCAGCCGAGGGGTACCCGGAATCGCTGGTGGCCACCACCGCCTTTTGATTCATCGTCGTTATGTCCCTCTTCGTTATTCATTTCCGTGACGAGATGTGCCAATATCTCCGAACAATTAACCGTACGGGGATGCTCTGGGCCAAAAATTCTTTGGAGGCCAGCAACAGCTTGCTCCAAGCATTCGATTGCCTCCTCCCATCGCCTTTGTGTGGCAAGTAGATCAGAGAAATCAGCTAGAAGCTCGATTGTCTGAGAATGGTCTAGGGGGTGTATTCTGTGACAGATTTCTAGAAGGTCGCGTGTGTTTCTTTCGGCCTCGTCATACTTCCCCAATTTCTCAAGTATCAGCGCCAAGCGGTGCAAACATGCTACTGTTGCCTGGGTTTCAAGTCCTTCTTCCTTCACTTGTGCTTCAACAACTTTCCGAGCTAACAGTTCTGCTTCTTCAAGGTCCTCCTTTTTCAAAGACTTCTGCAATGCCCATGATAAATCGTGTAGAGTGTCAATGATATTAGGATCATCAGGAAGTAAGCAGGCTTGTTGAGCTTTTACGACTTCTCTAAGGAGTCTCACAGCTTGCTTGTAGTTGCTTTCCGTTGTGAATGATATTGCAAGATTTCTCTTGGCATGCAGAGTACCCGCATCGTCGTCCCCAAATCTTTTTATCCGGAAATCGAGACATCGTTCCGAGAAGACGGCACCTTTATCGCTATAGCCGGCAGAACTCAAGAATTGGCCAATTATCAGGTCAACTTTATCTGAAATCTTGGCACGTTTACAACCTTCTTTTGATCCCTGACAAGATTCGAGCACTTTTAAATTTTCTGTATAGGCATCGATATGCGAAAGGAGAACTTGCCGCCCAGAGAGGGAAAAGTTAAAAGCGTAGCCATCGAAGCGTCTTCGAAGATTGGCAAGTAAGACTCTTCCTGATCTGGATAAGATTAGCAGGATATTCGTCGATGATTAGACCCGGAGGAGGCAGGAAAACTTACACGATGCAGAAATTGTGGCAAATATTTGGTTTGGTTCGTAGTCTGATCCAGTCCCTCACAAGAGGATGCAAGGTCAGATGACAGAGATTCTCTGGTCCTCTAGACCAAGATTGCACAAGGGACATTTGCGAAAGCTCATCCACGATCTCCAGAAATGTCTCGTTATTCCATTCTCGAGCACCTCTCAATGTCACGCGATGTGGATTCCAACCTTCAAGCTCCGCTTTCTCGTTCTTAAACTTCTCGCCCAGACAGTGCGCCAGACATTTGACTGGCCAACGATAAGTAGATGGCGAAGTCTGTGCAGTGGTAGTATAAACGCTGAATAGCTCTTCCGAGATGTCCTTGCAATCGAAGAAAGCGAAAAGGGTTAAGAGCGCGGCTTTGTTATCTCCAGCTGGTAGATTGAGCAGTTGTTCGAAGGAAAGCTCCCATGTTGTGAAGACGTTCAGAGAAGTCTCTCTTTGGTTTTCGTCCAAGTGCCGTCGATACCTGGTTAACAAAGGTGTATGCTGCAGTATTCGGTCCCTGTGGTCCTCATAGTATCCTATGAATTGGTCTAAATGAATCTTCTTTTGTCGAATATACGATCCAGCTTGTGCGATGGCGAGAGGATGATAGACAAGCCTCTTCACAATTCTCTTAGCATGCTCGAGATCCTTGTCGGTTTTGGGCTTTTTGGCGTTTTTGAAGAGCACTTCCAAAGCGTCATCTTCAGCGAGACCATGGAGCTCGATCGCACAGCCTTCTCTGGACTCTAGCTGCGCAGACTCCGAGTGTCGGCTAGTAATAAGTACACGACCGTTTGGTGCATCCGGTATCAGATCTGCAATATTGTCGAATGCACGTACGTCGTCGTAATTATCGAACACCATTATCCACGACTTTGGCCAGTCCCTAAACTTCCTCAACACCATTTCTGTAGCATCATCTCCGATATGCTCATCCGGGCTTTTGACAGTTTCGGCAATGATTTTGAAGCTCTTCTTTACTGTATCCGCAGAGTTTGCATCGACCCAGAAGATTGATTCAATACCATTGGCCCTGGATCTCCGGCAAACCTCAAGGGCAATCTGAGTTTTTCCTTGGCCTCCAAGTCCGCGTAGGACGATGATTCGAGAACTTCGTTCGGAGGGAACTTGGAACGCTGCCTCAATTTTCTCAAGGATGTCTGTTCGTCCAACAAAGTCCGACACGAGACGGCCATTAGGCACCAAGAAGTGCTTTGCTGGCTCAGGGAAGCGGGGCGCAACTTCTTTGAGCTATCATAAGTGAGTTAGTATTCACAGGAGCAAGACCTTCACCACGGAAGAGCCCCCATAGCACAAATTATACTTACAGAAAGTGACGAAAGCTTAAACTGCACGTCGCTGATCATGTCCTTGAGCTCGGGAAATCTGACTAGAAGTTCATCTACTTTCGAAGAAGTTTCTCGGGTTACCATAGTAATCTGCGAAACATCGATATTGATAGTCTGTAATAATGATCTGCTATACGATTAGCAACTCGAGAACCGTATTTACTTTCTCAAGACATCACCTACATGTCGATTATGGAAATACATAACAGCAGGGCACTCTTGTCTCGTTCGAGGTTGTTCAAAAGCCGTATAATCTCCTTGTCTTTCGTCACCGCAGAGAAACTCTTCCTGATTCTTCGTGTTCGCGAGTCTGCTTCGTCTACCACAACGTTGTTTAAGATCACTCGAAGATCCTTCGCATCTCTGAGGCAGCTTCTCAAAACCTTCCTGATTTCCGTGGTATGTAAAGCTGACTTTCTCTTGATGAGTCCGGCGATATGAGTGAGCTGCGTTCGGTAGTCAGTCAATCAAATGCCACACGCATTTCGCCCAGGTACGGCCCAGATTCTGCGATGACACTCACTTGGGTGATCTGTTCCAATTGGTTACGGCTTGAGCTTGGATCCTTATATCGCTTGTATACATCAATTGCAGCACTGACGACGTGACCGAGTTGTTCTGCTAAAGCCGAGGTAGCAGACACGCCGCCAAGTATGCTCAGTGGATCCGCCATTATAAAGCCCTCGGAGAGCAGAAGAGTATATAACACAGAGATATTATTAGGAATAGTCTGGCTTGCTACGTTCGATTTGAGGTCTGGTGCTCAAGACTGCCCAGTCAGCCTACTCCAGATCCATCAAGGCTGCAGCCTCACAACTATACGACTAATTGCTCGCAATAGACACTGCGTATATGGCAATGGAGAAGAAGAAGATCAGAAGCTCTCGATGAGATATTGAGGATAGGGTTATATGAATTGCGAGACGGAAATCTAATGTCATTTTGCGAGGTGAGAGGGAGAAGGCTGCATTGCGTTGGCCCATGCGGCTAACATTAAGCGCTGCTGTGGCTCAGCGGCGATCGTCTACCAATGAAACCCATCTTCATCTCTAAAAGGGGGGCTGTGCTAGAATTCCTTTTGCTCGCAGTTTTTTAGTATATCTTCACATATCACAACCCCACCAACCCCGCGGCTCGCCTGACCTCCTCACCTTTCAAGATCCCGCCTCCACCAACCGCCCTTCGGAACTCGCACCTGCTCTTCTAACAACATAATAAATTCGAAATCAGCTAGAGCATTTCCTCCATCTTAGAATATTACTACCTGTCCTATCATATTTTTCATCAACCTCTATTCTCGATGTTATTGCTATTTACCTACATTATGCCTCGCTCGGATTAATTCATTGTCACCGAAATGCTCATCGTAAATCGCATGCAACATATCGCAATATTTGTCAGAGCATTGCTTTTGCAGTGTATGAACGACTCTCAGGCGTCAATAATCTAACATTTAGATAAGAACATCCACCTTAATTACTAGGATGGGACTGAAACTGTAATGCTCGATTCCATCGGACGAAATGGAAGTGGTGCCACCTACAAGCACGTGATGTTCCGACATATTACCATCGAGACCATTCTAATTGGTCCGAGGCTTAATGCACTAGAAGCGCACTTTATTCCCGAGGTCAAGCACTTGCCATCAACGACGTCTACAACCTTACTATTAATTGACGCCGGCAACGTCTGTCTATCGCCTCCCAGACAATTAAGGACAGGATCTTATATTCAATTGAGAACGTTTGACTCCGAAGGTCTACGGTCCCGCGTACACTGCGAACAGTTCAAGATCAGACGATTAGCCCACCCTCCAGTCAACAACGATGGCAAGCCTCAGAACAGCTTCCCGCCTCTTTGCGGCAACTCGCCCAGCATTGCGATCATCTGTCCGCGGCTTCGCATCTGTAGGCGGTAATGAAACCTACGCACAAACCAGGCCTGTACCACCTTCCCAGACCTCCACGATCAAGGAACCAGCCCATGACCCGGAGGCGAAGATCAAGACCTTCCACATCTACCGATGGAACCCAGACGAGCCAACCACCAAGCCTCGCATGCAAACTTATACTTTGGATCTGAACAAGACTGGTCCTATGATGTTGGATGCTCTGATTAGAATCAAGAATGAGGTTGACCCTACCTTGACTTTCCGGAGAAGTTGCCGAGAGGGAATTTGTGGAAGCTGCGCTATGAACATCGATGGTGTTAACACATTGGCTTGTTTGTGTAAGTCTCTTGCTTTTACTTTGGGTTTCAAGTAGCCAATGGTCCTGCGAGGGCAGAATTGGTGTGATGGGGGAATATGAGCTGATAAAAATCATAGGCCGCATTCCAACCAGCACGAAGCAAGAAACCAAGATCTACCCTCTGCCACATACCTACGTCGTCAAGGACATCGTTCCCGACCTCACCCAATTCTACAAGCAATACAAGTCCATCAAACCATATCTCCAGAACTCGACCCCTCCACCAAATGGCAAGGAATACCTCCAGAGCAAGGAGGAGCGGAAGAAGCTTGACGGCCTTTACGAGTGCATCCTGTGCGCCTGCTGTTCGACGTCCTGCCCCTCATACTGGTGGAACAGCGAGGAATATCTCGGCCCGGCGGTCCTGATGCAGAGCTACAGATGGTTGGCAGACTCGCGAGACACGAAGAACGAGGAGAGAAAGGCTCAACTGGATAACAGCATGAGCTTATACCGATGCCACACCATTCTCAACTGCTCGAGGACTTGCCCGAAGGGATTGAATCCCGGATTGGCGATTGCGGAGATCAAGAAGGAGATGGCCTTTTAAGGAGCTAATGGCAGAAGGCGGACTATGCGTCGAGGTGAGGAGGGACCGATTGATATCAGAAGGCACAAAAATGATGATGAGATGAAGCAACTCTGGGAAGAATCGCGACATGGAGGTCATTATGGAGCGATGAAATGCGTTATGGGCTGATTGTGCGGCCGTGTAGATACAATAGGGTCTTTGCAGCATCGAATTTCTATGTTTTGCCATTCCTCAGATACATTTCGTCTTATTTTTTTTTGTTTTCGGCTGGTTCTTTTGATATCAGCTCATTTCATGCTCTCCATACACAACTCCGAGTGGCGAATCGAGCTTCCCCGCATATTTCACAACGAGAGTCTCGAGGACAAATGCCAGTTGGAAGTCTAGCAGATCTAGCTTGCGCTACGAACGTTATATGCAATTCGCCTCTTTGCAACCTTTGGAGCAGATACAATGATGAGTTCTTCTGTCGGCACGTGATTAAGCTCTGACGATTTCCACGTGCCCGTTATTCTCTCGTCGAATCTTTTCCTGTGTCAAGAGAGGTCTCTGGTCAGCTGCAACATCCATCTGTACATGAGCATTTAGCTGTATATATTTATCACATCTTGCTAGGCAATGACGTGATTTCCATGAAGGAGTCTCGAGCTCGGACGTTCATTTAATCCCGAATAACGCTTCGTCCAATATCCAAATTCATCAACCACTTGTCGTTGTCCCAGCCCCAACGAACACAACTGGCACGCCCAATATCCTTGCTTTATGCATCTTTCCAATATCACGCCAAAGCTACTCACAATGAGTGTCAACTCACCAAAGAGAGCCATGAGAGCCGTTCAAGGAACTAGTTAGCTATATTGCAGCGACCATCAATAGCAGCAGATGATTCAAGGCCTTTTATCATCTATCGCCTTCAAAAGGTGTTGGGGTTGGTTAAGTCTCAGCCTCGTTTTCAGCACAGCCCTCCAAATGTGCGACCACCATCAATGGGAACCTTCTGCTGAAATTGGATTTTGATAAACGATCTAAATAGGCGTTGTCCGACATATGTCATCAGTCTCGTTGCTTTCCTTATCTTGAACCAGTGTATCGGGGACATGAACGTCAATAAGCGTGAGGCTCTCACTCCAGTTAGTGAGGAATTCCTTGAGAGAGTTGTCAATCTTCGCTACTTCTTCGTCGAGGAAATTTTGCGTGATGTTTTTATATAACTTGAAGTTATGGAACTTCTGGTCAAATCGGATGCGACCAGTCCATGTATGATGACGAACTCGACGATCCTTGTCCGCCTGAATGTATTCGGATACACCGAGCGAAGACGTCTTCCTCCATTTTTCCAGGATGGTATCGAGAATGTTTTTGATAGTCTGATGATAAGATTCCATATTTTCCAAGGCCTTGGTTTCGAATGCAGCGATGTCTCCAATTATACGTCTCATGACAATGCCTCCAGGTGTCGCCGCATCATGAAGATGTTTTAGTTCCATGAATCCCCTGATGGAAGTTATGAGAATGATGGTTGCAGGTACATCAAACTTGAGGCTGGCATTTATTAGGCTCAACACATACTGCCAACTCCGTGTGTTGGATAGACGGGATGCACATTCGAGTACCTGTTGCGCAAGAAGTAGCTGCCAGATATTTTGGTCGGTGGTAGCTGCGACAAGATTTGAGAAAATCCTCCAACGGCGGCGAATCCGGAGCAAATTTTCCAAGAAGATCGGGGTACATCGAACGCTTTTGTTTCTTTCGAGGATACATCCAAGAGGTGCCCAAGAACCTCGAGAAGGAGCGACCTCTTCGAATAACGCCTGATCAATAGAGTCGCATCTCCTTAAAAGCCTCTCCATTTGATCATCGCTGGCCAAGCGGCAATTCCGAACTACATTGTGCATGAACTCCTTCGAGACGATACACTTCTCATCCGCCTCAATTAATAGGAGACATACCTCCAGTCTCCACATATCCCTAGGGTTCATTCTTTGCTGAAATTCTTGAGTCATGGAAAATTTCAGACCTCGATTGAGAAGGTCCTTGGCAGCCAAGGGTTCTTGGACGACAGTCTCCACGACTCGAGGCGTGACATAATCCATACCTTGAAATTTGAGCAGAATGGGCATTGTTTTACATGCTTCCATACTAGCAAATTTAAGCGCTTCCATCATCAAATCTTCGGAGACTTTGCACAGTTGTCTGTCTAGAAGAAACTGTAGGCTCTCGGCACTGTTAGGTTGATTGCAAAAAATAATGTACCGAGCTAACATTTGGTAAATGCGATTGTTGCCTCGCAACAGTTCTCTTAGTCGGCTAATATTGAGTGGTATAAATCCATCTATATTCAGCGTCCAACCTTCTTGGAATGTAGGTCTGCTTCTGACGTTGCCGATATCCGGTGGTTCTTTTTGATCGACATCAAGACCGATGAGGTATTCCACAAGCTCTTCGCAGTCTAAAGTACAGGCATTGAGCAGACATCGAAGCTCATTGCTCAAAGGCTGAGGAACCCATTCTGGGCTCTCAGGATTGTTGGCCAATTGAAGAAAGCTGAGCAACGGCGTCCGCAAGTTTTCTATCCGCTGATGAGGCCCAGCACGCTTTAGATGATAAAACAAATTGGTGTATCGGCGGAAGTCGCCAATGGATGTGGTTGGAGGCTCTTTGTATCTGACAAGCCAGCATAAAGCGATAGTGGAATGGATCGATTCTATTGACGAGAAATCCGATGTCCTCAACAGGAATTCTCGGACTGACAGATGAGCAAAGCGGAAGACTTGGGAAGTTTTGTCCAGCACAACCAGATTGCAACAGATGTCGAGCACCTGCGAAATGGATACTTGACTCTTGTTTACTTGGACAAGCTCTCGAAACTCTAATTCTCTTAGAATTCGTTGGTGTTCTAAGAGCACGCAAAAGACGTTTCTCGCTATCGCTTGCGCAACGACACCTTGGTTCCGGGTGACCATCTTGTAAATATCTGCGTACAGTTCTTCTAAAGTAGGCGGGATCTTTCCAAGGCCTATCCAGGTCAGTGTCTCTCAGAGTAGGCAAGTGCAGCAGCGTGGAGTCTCCTACGATCAATAATATCTTCGTCCGTTTTGAGAGTGGTTAAGTTCTGCAGTTGCAGACTAGCCCAACGAAACCTTGATAGTAATCAATCAGCAGAACGCCGAGCCTAGGACTCATGACTTACATGCCATCAGAATCAGCAGTCACTCTCTTGATGATTAAATCTTGAAGTTTGTGTTGTCGTGGACTGTCCCTCAATAAGTTTCCTGACGTGATGAGCCTTTTTGTCTCCCATTCAACGAAAGCTTTAACATCCGCTTCGTTCTTAGTCGAGCTGATCTCTAAGTTTGGAAAATATTGCAATCGAAACACAATGTCTTCATCCCTACGACTTGAGATGAAGAACTTAACAAGACTCGAGGCATTCTCGATGGTAGACTTGATGAAATCCAGCACGACGTGCCGACCACTACGGCTGCATTCATCGAGCGCGTCTATGATTATAACAGTCAATGGACGTAGGTTGACTAGCTCCAGTACCAATTTTTGGATTTCGTCAACATCCAAGGGACATGGCGAGTCACCTTGAATCTCCTCTTCCATTTCGTACTTCTGTACAACTGGAGGTAGAAGGTCTGTGGAAGGTGCCAGATTAGATATCTGGCGGGCAATACTTGACATGATAGACGTAGGATCGGATCTGAGTGGTTCTGCTGGATTTCGAGAGCAGTAGAAGAATGCAGGGCGAGGCCCAGCCCCATTCGCAGCAATTTTTATTCCATCCTCGATGACGAGAGAACTACAAACATTAGTCACAAACATGCTGATGGCTTGAAAGTAGAGTCATGACTCACGTTAATTTGCTCTTACCAGATCCAGGAATGCCGTGTAGCCATAATAGTGACGAGGCACTGTCATCTTTCCACTTTTTGTAGACGTCGTCTTTCAGTAGCCACTGGCCCGTGCCCTCAAGAATCTCTCTCTTACTTTCTTTGTGATGCTTGAAATAAGCAAGAGCTTCAGTATCTGAGACCCATTTAAGGATGTTTTGTCTCTTAGATTCTAATACACAATCAGGCGAGTTGAAGACTGGATCTAGCGAGCAGGAATTCTTACTCTCAAGACTGTCATGAATTTCTTGCAGTGAAGATGATATTCGGACCATAGGTGCATCGAATTTGGTCAAAAGTGCTTTTAATTCCCGATACTGTGCCACATCATCTGCAGAAATCAAGCAACACTGTCAGCGCCCTGGCGTAACTTCTTATCGCTACATTGTGACACACCTTCGCGTGAGACTAAGGAAGCCCATGTCTCGACTTGATCAAAGGATTTTCTGATTTCATCAAGTGGATTTTGGAACTCCGCCTTGTCTCTAAAGGAGCTTGAAATGATGCGAGCTGCAACACTGGTTAGTTGGTCGAATATCACGTGAAAAGAGTGGCAGCCACGAACTCCCTTTATTAGAATTGAAAAATGTCTTGGCCTTTGACAAGAATTGTAGAATAGAGCTGTAGGTCTTGATCAGGGACGATCGAAGACTCGGCGTTGCTGCAGCTTTACTTTTCACATACAGCCGCTCTAGCAGCCCACAGCGGGAGATGCACCTCGAGACATCTTCAAGACTGTCAACTACGAAGGCATATTTCTCAATATCACTGACAGCCACCTACCCTAATTAGCATGCCGTTAGTAACAGCTCCCGAGGCACTCACCTGCAACAAGACTCGAACCAAAGCCCAGGGAAGTGCTGCATGTCCAGGGTCATAGGATACTGCCACATCGCCGGCTTCTTTGAACAGGTTGATCCATTTGACACACTTCCCAAATACATCCCGCAAGATGACCTTCTCTCCATTCTTTCGCTTGAAGGTTAGCCTTTTCTCATCACATGTCGTCCGTGCCTGCTCCGCCTCTCGTCTCAGATCGGACAGAATTGTCAATTTATCGTAGCTGAAATTGATATTCGCTCTGTCCTCTTGATCGAGTTTCTCAGCAGCGAGGAGCCAAAGGTCATTGCTTTGCTTGTCGTTGAGATCAGACGCCAGGCTTAGGTAGTGTAGGGCTGCCATTTGCCCATCCCGCACACTGTCGCTAATTTCGGCCTCTGTTCATCGTCGCTCCTGCTTCGTTGAGATTATCTTAGTACGGCCGAAGTGACACTTTCGAGAAACCATCCCTCATAAAACGTCCAGCAGACATCTTGGAGATAAGTGGCAGTGCAATGTGGCTGAGGCGCTGACCCCTCCCTTTCGTACCCCTGCTAGCATCTTCACGTCCTGCATTTTTTTTTTTTTTTTTTTCCTTTTAACGTGCTGTATTAGTTCAAAACTATGTAGCACGAGCCCGAAGGCCACGGTACTGTGTATATACAAGGAGAAACTAGCAAAACTCCTTTTTGCCTTGATTA
>VXCB01000213.1:0-46612 GCA_009613015.1 Mollisiaceae sp. DMI_Dod_QoI
AGGGGTTCCTAATCTCACCCCTTACTGTATATCCTCATCCTCTCTCCTCTTGATCTTAGAACCTTAGACCTTCAATACAATACATTTGCCCTCCAATTGATGCCTTTTCCATTAAACCATCTGACAGATCTTCTAGCATAGAATGCATGCAGTTCCAAAATGCTATTTTAGGCAGTTGGCATGCATCACTAGCACCTTGAACCTTAACTAAATCCACTTCAAATAAATGGAAATGTACATCCCGAAGTTACGACTTTCAAGATGATATATTCGTCGAAAGTGGGACAGACTTTTCATTAATTGTGATTAATAGTTATCAACTTTAAAGTCACGACTTTCAAAAGGATATATTTGTCGGAAGTAGAACAAACTTTTTGTTAATAAGTGTAATAGACAATTGTCAAGTTCTAAAATTGTGGATGCTTGGACGGTTAGCTATCTTGCTTTATTTTATATTATTTCATTTCTTGCTTCTACATATATTTAGAAGTGGGTTTTTGGATTTCTAGTAGAAGAGTTTGTGAATTTGTTTCTGCTTAACGGTTTGGTTTGGTCTGCATATTCTGAGCAAGAGTAGACATTGGGCCATATTATAATACTTTTAAGAGTAGGGCCATTAGGGGTGTTTTATATTGAGATATTACTATAGTGCAAGGGGATTTCAAGAGGGGGTATGGGTGAATCTCTAAGGATGTGAATTCTTCATAAAGGCGTGTGAGAGTAAGATTGTATGATTCACTGCATAGTAGCATGTATGACCCACAAGAATGCTTATTGAGAGAAGAGCAAGGTGTTATTACTATGTTTGCCGCTGAATAGTATGCCTGACCCAATGAGCTTTGTTGATATATTACTTTCTTTATCTCTTGTACTTTTCCAAAACCCCTAGCAGCAGCTTGTTAGTATTACAATTTGTGACAGATTGCTGTCAATGCTCTTCGTATAGTGCAGCTTACAAGAAGGAACAGTGCTGAACCCCCTTTCTTGCACGTGACTCAGAGGCCTAACAACACTTGCTAACTGCATCCTCATTTGTTGCTAAATTTTCAAGAAACTTCTTTGGATCGCTGTATTGATGTACTGAGTACTAATAATAACCTTGAATATATTTGAAAGATCGAATATTCGGTTTTGATGCTGAACATTCTCGCCTTGGGTTCTGATGCCAAGACAAGTAATCGTTTTGGGGCACTTTGAAACGCTGGGCATGAGCATTGGTGTCTCGGAGCTTTCTGCTGTGCAAAGTAATTCTTGGACATAATCTAATGACAAGGTCTGAAGACTTTGGTATTGAAGCTTCGGCAGTGCCAAGATATTTAATTGGCAGGTGGGAATGTGGAAGCGGACATTGGTGTGGTTAAGTTCTTCAAATGTTTAGAGGTCTCCTGGGTGATAGAGTGAGCAAGAGTATCGGGTCTTAGGAAGCTATATGCACCTACTTTACTACGCAGCTTGTGCGCTTTCGCCGTGCAGACATCAGACTTGAGGGATAGGAGCAGGTGAACCTGTACTTCTGCGAAAATCCAAAGACTCTCTGGAAATGAGTGAGATCTATGCATCATACTTATCAAGGAATACTGTTCCAGTACACTTTCATTTCGTGACTAAATTTGCTGCAATTTGACGACAAGAAGACAAGAACCTACTCCAAGTCGTCATTTTAGAACTGTTCGAAGGAGTTCGCTCTTCACCCTCGCTATAGAGCAAAACCTTCAACAGCATAGGGTGCATGTCCATGTATCGTCCATACAGTCCATATTGCAACGTATATTCTACCAAAGATTGGAGAAGGCTTGGATGAGCGTTCAATTTCTCGGCCACATACAGAAATAGCTCTGATTCGATAGCCCAGGCGATGAACCTTGCTCCTAGACTGTCTTGTACAACATCTTCCCAATCCTGCATTTCCGGAACAGTGCGTGCGAATGGAACTGCTGCATTGGTATGAAGTGCGTGAAAGCGATCGAGCTCATCTAAGATGCGAGACTCCGATCTTCCATGATCGAGCTCAATTCTTTTGGCATAAGACATCAGCCTTTTTGTCTGGTTCACGAGAAGTGATGTTTTTGCGTTGGTGGTGCACTCTTCGGGCTGTAGCAGTTTAATTTGCGCTAGTGTTGCACGACAGAGTGATGTGTGAACCTCGAATCCAGGTGCTTCTTGTGATTGTAGCATATCCTGAGCCTCCTTGGTTTTCAAGAAGTCCTTCACTGGCCGATGGAGGAAATCGACTTTGTACTGCATGGAGATACTCTGGTTTTGATCGATATTGACTTCGAGCAGACCTCTCGATCGAGCATTGATGTATTTCTTCATCTTTTCTTTGGTAACTTCGAGAGTTTCTCGTGTTGGGCTTTCTGCTTTGGCTGCAATAGCGTAGTCAGGGTCAGATCGTTCAAGTTTTAGAAACGAGAATGTCACAGCAGTCAAGGGACCTTTTGCATGAAGACACATCTGGAACATCTGTGCTGTGTGTGATCGATAGACCTCGTCGATTTCGCCTAGCATGTGCTTGAAACACTTCTCGAGATCGGAAGGAAGAATATCGACTCTTCTCTGCATATCCGGTATATCGTTATCATCTTCCAGTCCATTGAGAAGTGATTGGACGACAAGGTAGACCCAGAGAAAGACCCCTTCAGCCTTGTCAACAATCTGCTGAATCAAATCTTTCCATCGTCTGTCCTTCAAGGCCAAACCACGAAACCGATGATCTTCTCCTAATTTATCGTAGACGTACATACAGATGTCATTCCTAGTGAGGTCTTGAAGCATCATTTTCGTTCCTCATCACCACCAAATGCATTCTCAAATACATTCCATGGTCGACTTGAGATGCAGCATTTGATTGACTTCGAAGATGCGGAGTCCTTGAACACTCGACAGATCTCGGCATGATTTCCATCGTATTCATCAAGCCCGTCAACAAAGAGACAAATCTTGATTGGCATCAGTGTTTGATTCGCTAGTCGCTCAAATGCTTTCAACAACTTGGCCAGATTCCAGTCATCTAACCGGTCGTCAATATCTGAAGGCTCTGTGCAAACAGGGACAATGAGTTCGGGGCACTGCCTCAGCACTTGATATAGAAGTGATCGGACTAGGCCCACTTGCGACATTTGGAGGGTGTCATTGCCGGCATTCCAGAAGAAGTGATGTGCCATGAGGAGTCTTTGGGAGCCAGCCCAAGCTTGTAGGGAATTTTGAGTACTCCGGTGATGCCACAAGTACTTCATCAAAGTGGACTTCCCTGAGCCCGCCTTACCTGCAACCCAGTAGATCCCGTTCATGCTCTCGAGCCAGTCGAGGAATTTTGGTTGTCGATCGGTCCCATCCTGTGTACGTTTGAATATCCACTGGAAGGTTTCCGCATGTTGTTCCTTGACATCTGACAGGCGCATGTTCATAGAGCCAAAGTGTAAACTGTCGAGAAGTCTAAGTGACTTTGCGACGCGGGTTCTTTCGGTGTCAATGTTAAAGAGCGTTTCCACTAGCTTGTTGGATAAAGCTTCGCAGGTAATTGTCGTAAGGGCTTGAGTTTGCATGACGTGGCTGAAGGCGTTTGCCAGTTCAGACTGAAGCTCATCTAATTTATCAGTCGTTTTTGTCGCAAGGCGCGTGCTCTCTTGCTCGAGATTCTTGACTGAGGATATAATATCTGATTGTCTGTCCCTATCATCATTATTAGTATTCATTGCGAGAAGATTGAATATTGAACTGACTTAAGGATATTTATAAGCCGGAATTGGACCAGTTGTTGGAATCTGTCAAGTCGAGCCCTGATACTCTATATTTCTTCCTTCTTCAGGACAGATCTAAGAGCCCGTCGGAAGCTTTGCCATTTCGGGTGAGTTGAAGACAGTTTCATGCCGATAAGCATGCTCAGTAACTCATTTGTTACTTGATGGCATGATGCCGCTATCCCCCGAAGCTCGATTTCGTCTTTCGAAAAGAGCTGATGGGGTGCTGCTGGCAATGATAGTTTCCCGCTCATCAAACTGAGGTCTGCCGCTATCTTCTCAAGCTCAATATTCTCTTTAGAGGCACCATTTGCGGATCTGTAAAGCTCCTTCCCCTCGGAGACGAGCTTGGTCCCGAAGTCGACAAATTGAACCACCGCACTCACAATCCCGAGGCATGTGACAGGGTCCATTGCACCCAAATTTAGGTATATCGATATACTTTATAATAGTATAGTAAACTTTAAACATTAAGAGTTTTTTGAACTATCATGAAGTGCCGTCGTTCTTGAGGTGACGTGGGAATGATGTCGAAGTGGCTGTGCACGGAAGCCTGGCCGAACGCCCAGCTGGACTGCATGGTAACTGCGTCAAAGGTAGATTTCCCTTCGAAAGTATTGATTGCCTAGTGGTGGCTCACCCAGTTCTTCTCAACACATACCAAATTAGAGTGGATTGATAACAATACCCAGTTACCTGATATGGGAAGCGACAAAGTCAAACCACGTGACTTGGCGCCTTTCCAAAATACCCGTGGACCTATTTACTTAAAACTTTAGGTATGATTTTGCACGATATAGCCTTCCATAGTAGGGCATAAAGAGCATTACCAAGTCTTTCTACAGTTTCAATACCAAGTCATCCTACTCTGCCTCCACTTGCCGTGCACATCGATAATAGCACGTGATCACAGTCTCGCCCCTTTTTCTCTTTTGTGAGGATACCTATATCAATAGCGTCACCTTACTCGAAACTAACTTAGTAATTCTAGTCATGTTTCGATCAGAATAGCTATTGACATGGAATCAGCTTCATCAAGGGCAGAGCATCATCGGAATTCAATGTTATCATTCTGTCGTTCGCTTTGCAAGCCGCCATGACAGATAGTGAATGTGATGCTGAAGTTAATACTGTTCTAGTCTGAGAAGCACATTATGGAAATATATTAAGCAATCTCTTTTCATCGAAGTCTCAACTTGCGACTAAATCAGAGCTATTTAGGTAGTCTTGGCTATTAGTTCAGGACTTTTGTAGAAAAGAAAATGTATATCATTGATCATGAAAACCCAAAGAATTCCTATTTTGGAAAGCTCAATGAGACACACAAGACCGTACCTAGGTATATTTCGCCCAATTCTACAATCCATTAACCAGAATAGTCAGCCTTGCAGCAGCCTCGCGTAGCCTTGCATAAAACAACGGCGCTAATAAATCAGAGCATCAACAACCCTAAACTTTCTTCTCAAGCAGCAATCACACCGTCCATCATCTGCAAGAGATAATGGCTGCCCAATAGCGAATTTCTACCAATAGTCCAGCTTTGCGATACTTTCTGGCAGACTTGAACCCGAACGTCATGTTATAGAAGGAATCTGCAGCTTCGTCGGACGACCCGTCCCAAACCTCGACTTACCTAAGAAGACAACATACCTCGCAGATAGTATGGATACATTCCTATGCAGCTTGAGATATAGAGTCTCAAGACTCGCAATTACAGCTTCAATTCAAAGAGGATTTGTCAATGTGAGGAACACAAGAACCATTCACGCAAGTGGTTTCCGAGTCGCGAAATCCTCCAAAGGTTCTACCAAGAAGGCTCCGAAGCAAAAGCCACTTGAATACAGGTGTTTGACCATTCTGCATATCTTATGTTTGACAGTATTGACTGTAACCAGAACCCCAACGCCTAGACACAATGTCACATTGAAGCCGAAAGAAAACCCATTACGTTTTCGCTCAATCCCAATCGTCCTTGGCAGCATTACTCTCTTCTGCGCATCTGGTTATATGGGCTACATATATTATTTGATTATTCAGCCGAATCCGGAACTAGATCCTGTGGCAGGGGCTGACTACTCTGCCCAAGAAGATGTTTCCACGCAGTACGAAAAGATCGCTCGCACTTTCGATAGTTCTGTCGAGTCTACAGAATATGGGATGGGCATAAATTCCCTACGGCGTAAGCTTGTATCTGAAGCGAAAGGAGACGTTCTCGAAGTCTCCATTGGTACCGGACGAAACCTTGACTTTTATGATTGGGATTTTAAGGGCTATGGGGGAGTGGGAAAAGTGGACAGAAGGGGTGATATCAAAAAGGGGAAGGTCCGAAGTTTTACAGCTGTTGATAAGAGCGGGGAGATGTTAGAAATTGCACATGAGAAATTTTCAAAAAAGTTTCCTGGTATCCTCGGCGTGAGATGGATCATTGCGGACGCTGCTGAACCTGGAAAGATACCTGGACCGCCAAAAAATGCCAACGAGAGAAGCGGCAACTTGGGGGGAAAATATGATACAATTGTACAGACCTTCGGACTTTGCTCAGTGAATGACCCTATCGGTCTGCTTAGGGTTTTGGGAAATTGTGTGAAAGAGGAAGAAGGAAGAATATTGCTGTTAGAGCATGGAAGGGGCAGGTGGGGTTGGCTCAATGACTTACTGGACAAATCGGCCGAGAAACACGCGAAGGAGTTTGGATGTTGGTGGAACAGAGACATGAAGGATATTGTCAACCAGAGTGGGCTTGAGGTTGTCAAAATCCAGACTCCGAAATGGTGGCATGGAGGGACAACTTGGTGGATTGAACTGAAGAAGCCGAAATCCGAAGTTAGTGCAGAGAGGATCGAGACGCAAATTCAGGAACCGACTCTCGAAGTTCCAAAAACAAAGAAAGCCGAGGAGCAACCTCCCGAACCGGCTCCTGCTATATTGGACGTACAGACGAAGAAGAAAGGATGGTGTTGATATTATCGCTGAAGAAATAGATACAAGTCTACCTCGACCACCTTCAAATAATACCTTAAAATAATGTAAGGTGACAATGTGCCTCACAACGAATCAATTAGGCTATGTCATAGCCCACAACGACTTCAGTAGCAATACCATACTTTCAACTCTCGATCCGAAGCTTTTTGAGAGTGTCTACATAGTTCATGTATGATGCTCACACCTGAGGGCAGCATGAGGATTGATGGCTGAAGTAATCTCATATGGCTTTTATGGCATCACAATGATAGGTACATCTTGACTCAAAGCGATCCAGTCACGGGACAACCCCCTTCATTCCTCGCTAAACACTCGCTTACGTGGGTGCAGCAAAATAAACACCCAACACACTCTGGAGGATCATTTAGATAGCCTCAGAGAGAACTGGAGGGACAAAGGCGAGTCGAATTGTGCTATTCAAGATCGTTTATAGTTCGAGAAAGAAAGGTATAACTCACACTAAGACAGGCAGCCGCCATCCAGCACGGCTAGATTAATGTCGCAGCTTTAGGTTCACCACCAACCTTAGCTTGACACAGTCAAGACTTATGAATCACTTCAAATGGGTAATTTTTACTGCAAGAGTCAGTGGAGTGGAGTAGAGAGATACAACGGAGCAGTACTCAAACTGCGTTAAATTGACTTTATTGAGGATAAACAAGGATTTTGCTCTTGTATTAAGCCGCACCCTAGAACTAGGATCTCCAGGCCTATTCTCAGAAGGTATAGCAGTAAGTTTTTTGCCTTCAAGGAGGTGTGTAGTTTGATTGAAGACGTAGCATGTAGCCATATAAAGCAACAATCAACATGTAGAAATGTAACCACCAATCTACATCAAAATGACTCTGCTGGGTTATATCAAGAGCATTGTTCTAGTCCCCGCGTGTTGTTCGAGCAAATATCAAGGCTGTACCACTCCCTTGGAGACAACTGCGCAGTAATTCTATATATATCAGGGCAAATCGAAGGAACAGAATGTCCACAGCACGAGTACAAGGACATGCAAGATGACACCAAGGTTGTTGAAACCTCATACCAAATCATCGATATCATCCTAAACCAATCATCCAAATCTCTGCTTAGCTAAGGCCTTCAACATAGACATGGTCCCCTCTTCCTTCGCCCGATATTCTTGCAGCCTCTCTTCCCTCTCCGCCTGTCTCGCTCTCAAGATCTCCTCTTTCCTGAGCTCCCTCTCGTTCTTCTTCCTTTCAAAGTCTTGTTTCTGCTTCTTATAGCTATCGATGCCATCTCCACCTCCCATCAGCTCAGTATCAGGAACTTCTGCAGCACCAGGCGACTTCTCTCTGAAAGACTTCATCTTCTCATTCACTTCCTTTTTCTTCTCGAGCTGCCGTTCTCTCGTGCCAGCTTCAGCGCGAGGGACAAGCTCATCAAGTGCAGCTTTTTGTTCTTTACGATCGAGCTTTCGGGCAAAACGAATGTCATCTCGACGTGCAAGACCGTCTTCCGTTTCCATTTCTCGTTTGAGCTCCAGATCTTGTATGTTGGGTATGCTTGGGCCCATCCTGCTCCCCCTGCCTTCTTGTCCAGGTAACGTCGGTCCTATCGAGTCATCGCTATCACTCTCGTCATCCCTCCTGGTTTCTCTCGGGTCCTCGTTCCTCGCATCAGCAGCCTTGGGTCTGTAGTCATCGCGTGGTCGTGAATCGGGTGCAGCGTCCGATTGCATAGCTTTCTGCAACGTTTCAGGATCATACCACCCTTCTGAGAGCTCTCCACGATTCCTCACACATGTTAGCCTAGTTCCCATAGATCTCGCAATCTGCCATACGAATATCGTCCTTACCATTTTCCGAGAAAGCTCTTCCATCTACCCCGCGCCTCAGTCTCGTCCATCTCTTCAAGAATCTTTCCTTTCTGTATATCTAGATAGAGCGCAAACATAGGCTTAAATGCTTCGAAGTCTCGCTTCGTCAGCTGCCGGGAGTTGAACGGTAGGACTTTGGGCGCATCTTGTGGCGAGCGTTTGCGTCTGTGGTGATGCCGGTGGGGAGAGCGGGTGCGATGCGAGGATTCATGATGTCTGTGAGGTGACTGGGAGCGAGAATCTCGTATGCGAGCGCTTTCGCGATGATGTTTGTGCTGATCTGGCATGATGGCGAACTGTAGCGATTGTTCTGTGTTCTGTGGTTGGTGGTATCCCCAGTTGCGTTGAAGTCGCGACAAGAGCAAACAGGTCAAACACATTTCTCGCTTGACCATTCCATCGTCAGAACCACACAACATCTGCCCATATAAAAATACTCAGCATATTCACTATTCTCTCTATATGATGTTCTTGTCTTATACACATAAGATCTCTACAATGGCAGGACCATATGAGCTTATTGTAAACGCTCAAACTTCTGATTCTTGCATTCTTCACTCTCTCCTTCAGCACTGATGTCTGGATTCCTCAATCGAGTGTTGACACACTTAATTGAAAATAACTACATCAGTATAAATATATCACGCCTACCCTATACTGTCGAGACTACGTTGAGTAGAGATACATTAACACGTGACTAATAGGTATAAAAATCCCTTTGGCCATAAAAGGATAATTATAGTGATTGTCCAGTACAAATTGATAATCCTTGATGGACCTTAATAACGTTCCCATTGTAATCCTTGAAAGTCATTTGTCTGTCGTCCCGTAAGCAGCCTGACTTTTCCTCTACAAGATATATGGTCCCTGGATTGGAGGCGACTTAATTCACCAAAAATCAACCATATTTCATACAATACTCCAAGAAGGAAAATGCAAGCACAAGCACGGCTGGCTTGCTAATTCAAGCGTATGAATTACAAAGTATTTGTTTTCCTCCCACAAGACCTCGGGTCAAGGTCTTCGCCTCGCTTGTGTTCAAATTACAGGTATGACCGTCAATTCATTCTACTATCAATTTACCTTTGCATTTTCGTCTTTATTTTGCTTAATAAGAGGTTTAGATTCTCGGACAATAGCCTACTTGAGAACGTTTTGCTTTAAATTCTTTGCGAAAGGCTATCGAAAACGGGTTGTTTCTTAGATGCGATTTTCTTTCAAACACGCTCAAGCACAAGGCATATCGTTTTCTTGATTGGTTTATGAAGCCTTGTTACTATTAAATATTATTGCTGGAGAGCGTCACATCATATGTTTGGCTTGGTCATTCAGGATCTCAATGTTGTCATTTCTAGACTTGAGAGATCCTTCTATCCCAGCATCTATAATGCTCTATTGGTCTTTAGCCACCTCAAATGGCAGGTCCATGAACCTTAAACGGATGAGCCTCCGTATTGAACACCCACTCATTAACTCCATTATGCTCGACCTGCCACTCATTATCCGGTGCCTGTATCAAGTAACTATACTTCATCACCTCCGCGAACAAGAAGCTATCCTGGAAGTCGTTAAATCCTCCTCCCTTTGGCGCATTCACGTCAAGCAACTCCCCGAATCCACTGCCGACCGCACACGTGCTGTTAATCGCCACGAATCCGTTCCAAGCCCAGTCACGGTACATCTGATCTCCTGTCGCGCGGAAGGCGTAATAGAACGATTCCAGGACTTCGGGACGCAGGATATAGACTCCGTCTGTGATAAAAAATCCGGCTTTCTGATAAAAAGCTGCTTGGTCTGCACTTGGGCCTGGGTTGTTGGTGTCGTTGGCAGCAGTAGTGTTGGTTACCCAACGGAAGATCTCAGGACCGATACCAGTGAGGGTGCTGGTGTAGGTGTCGTGGCAGCCGTTGACCAAGGCGAGGCCAAAGTCGATATACTTCTGCTCCTTGAGGACGAGACCGCCAAGGATGAATGATCCGCCATCGAAGCATGCGACTGAAGGTTGTTAGCACGTGACCAGGTAAGAAAGGGGTAGAGAAAAGGACGTACGATGTTCAGATTCAAAGATCAGCTCTTTACCGTTGTATTCTGCAAGGAAGGTGAGATCTGGGCGAGTTGATGGATGGCTTGCTAAGTGGGCGATCGAGGAATCCGCAGCTAGGATCCATCGGTCTCGGTAGCTAGCAAACCGAGTCGTATCGTAGACGTACATCTTGATGAGGTACTCATAGAAGCTATCATCTCCTCCAACCCATCCGCCGAAGGAATCTTGAAATAGCCCCGTGTTCAGATCGACGTTCGAACCTACCAATCCTGGCCATGGCTCGAGCGATGCAGGCTTGGGGTTCAAGAGGTAGGACTCTCCTTTCTGAGCAAGTTGACCATAAGTTGCATCTCCAGTCAAGTCAGAGAGATGTGTCCATTCCAGAACAAGTGATCCGATGGTAGCAAGACCGTTGGTGGTAGATCCATCAGTTGAATTTGGGAAATTTAAATTGTTGCTTGGAATCCCAGTTGGGGTATCAAAAGCATATGCAAGGTTGCTAGCAAGGCGTTCAGCTTGCTTTAGAATTAGTGGAACAGCTGTAGCATTCGAGGCAAGATTTGAAAGTGGGCCTGTGAGAAAGTCGTATCCTGAAATTATGAGCCGTGTTCTGTTTCAGATGACCAGATTCACCTGCCTGAGAGCATTCCCCCCAAGTATCTAATTGTAGTCTCGAAAAGTGATACTTGGCTGGTTGTATGATCAAAATCAATTGTAGGAATAAAATTCAAGATCTCCGTCACAATTGGTTGAATTTGCATCACCAATGCGGTACTGAAAGCGTCAACTGCACTTGCGCCCCATCCGTTTCTGGGGATATATCAGCCTATGTACACTGCAGGGAAAATTTCTCCGACACCCTACCTCGAATTGCTGAAACTGTTGCTAATCGGATGCAGTTCGTCATTGGGGAATGCATATTTATAATACCCATCCCAAGCATATACGAAGGCGGCTTTAACCGCGTCTGCTCGTTCGCGGTTTAAAGTATGATTGTCGGGACGACTTTGACGTGGCAAGTTGACAGGCTGCGGAAAGGCCAGAGTGGTTGAGAAGAGGGCCACGATGGGCACGAACAATCGTGAATAAAACATGATTGAAATGGAGAAGGAAGAGAAACCTAAGAAAATTGTTTGCTTGGTATTTCTCGTCCTTCTGTCCCACGAAACTCGGGACTGTTTTGATAGAAGGAAAACGACCACACCGCTGCGAGACGACGGAAGGAGGATGGCTGACTATATACATACGAGGAAGTAAGCTACCCCTCCTTCCCCAGAAGTCACATTGCGCTTCCAGAGATCGTGCTCACTTGAGCATCTTGAAGTCTCGGACCGGATAGAAGATACCGATCATCCTTCCAGAATAAATCCCCGTCAGACCGGCAAATCCTGGCTAAATCGGATCTTTTGAGTGGCTGCTTCCCCTGAGGAAATGCACACGACTGCCGGACGCATGCGCAGGGGAGCAACTTCCGCGACTTATTGGTCGTTGTGACCAAACCTTGAAGGCGGGGTGGGGGATTAGTTGTTCCTGAAGGACCTTGATCACCGGGCGATGATCATTTTGAACTTCCTGTTGTGCTTTAGAGCGACCTCGACAGCAAGGAAAGAGGCATGCGCCTCTCAGTGACTATAATGAAAAGGAGTAACGTTGTAGCCCCAAGGCGCGCAGTGCATGATGAATCGATAGTGCTGATTGCATGATTGGTGAGGGGTTAAATGATGTTTTGTTGAAAATTGGGTGTGATGGGTTTCTAAGAAAGGACGGATGGGACGAGCCGGGAAAGGTGTTTGAACTATATCGAGAACATCAACATCCTATCGTTTAAATTGATTTATCGCTTATTACGACATGCCTGTTTGAGCCTCGAATGTCATCGTGGAGTTGATTGTGTGAGGAGGAAGCGCGTAAATACAGTCGATTCGTTGATTCCGAGATTCGAGGTGAAAGAACAACCCGACATTGGTGGGATTTAAGGTTATTTTCTCCCCGTGGCTTGGCTTGCAGGGAATGCACGTGACCATTTTTGGGCTCTTAACCTACCTAGGTATCCAGGGTCTTTCCAATCGACAATTCGAGGTTCAGATGAGATAGAATAGCGAGAAGCAATGACTCGGGTACCGCATTTGAAGTTCCTAAAGGGATCTCGGTCTCGATAGAACAAACTACCTACGAAGGACCCCCATTATTTGGCCACGCACGTGATCGGCTTGCCAACCTACCCAGGTGTCGCTAACATCGACAATTTCTATGTAGTTGAATTTTTCATGAGAATATTTCTTGTCTTTTATTCTTTGCCATGTGTAACTTACAATAATACAATTCCAAAAAATGTCTTTCGGAAGCATCGGGTGTTTGAGTGCTACAAGAACTTTGGAACGACTCTCTGCTTCCTAAAGCGACTCTTCTTTCTATTTCGTAAATGCAACAAGAGTTATCAGATTGCACTTGTTCTATGTCTTGTCCTAGATACCAGGAACAGCAAGTGAAGTATCATGCCGAGAACTTAGAGCATCCGAGATCCATAGATCCGTATTGACATAATTCTTATTTTGTCCCTCTTGAAATGCTCTTCTCTGCACTCGAATGAGACGTAACATTACGAGAGCTTGAGATATACCCATACGATGTCCGATGAACTCGAGTATATTGATTACCCAGCAATGAAGTTCTTCGCTGACGCCCATGGCAGACCCGGCCACAGCCAACGGAAAGAGGATCAAGAAAACACCAGACATAGCGGGGACGTTCTTCTGTGCAGCTTGCAGCATGTTGTGTCGAAAGAATGATGCAGAAACTCCCGTACATATGTCGGTCGCCATTCTCGAGATAATGTCAAGAGCTCTTTCTCGCTGCTCCTCGGGTCCAGATGCCCCGAGCTGTGACAGGTGAATTATGAGAAGCTCGTTCACCAAGATCCTTACCCACCGATAGTTGTTGAGTATTCTCGCCATCCAAAAGTCACGATAATCATGCGTCTGTCCATTGTACGTAAATTGCATAGTGTCGGGAGCAGGTATGGTTGTGAATCTCCAGACCCCGGGAAGCTTCGCATGCCAATCTTCCAACTCAGCGTCGAGCGCAAGTGCTTCGCGAAGAACGATGTTAGAATCAAGAAGGAGGTTTTTCTTGACGGAAGCGTGCAGGTTGGTGAAGCGGTAGACGATGTCGGCAAGGGTAAGCGCGTGGACTTCTGTCGGCACCAAGTCGACCCTGCATGACTCGGTCCACTCGCGCATACCTGTCGGTGCTTCCTCCCCTCTCGATAAAGACTTAACATACTAGTTCCTAGTTAATATTTATTTTGGTGGGGAGCCTTGACGAGCATACTACTGCGAAGATGAACTGAATCCAACCCCGCCGTCCAGGAAGAAAATCTGGTGTTTTATCTGTCATCATCTTCAATATCGCAACACCGCCATCTATATGAACGCCCCACGAAGTGCCTGGGCCGATGCCAATGCCGGATGAAGAAGAGCCGTTAACGATCTGGATATGACTTTAGTACCTTTTCCGGAAGCTGGGTGCACGTTGACTTACCTCAAAAGCAGCGAGTAACATTACTGACTTGAACGTTGCGTCCAAGTCTGAGTTTGCAACATCCTCTAAGGCACGAGTAATGTTTCGAATACTTGTTGCGTATTTCTTCCTTGCTATAATCATGTGTTCGGGATCCTTCGTCACATTCGAGAGACCAGCATACCCCACCGAGGAAACAGCATTGCAAAATGATTCGCTGCGGTAAATTAATGGAAACATCGGCGAAGACAAGATTGCTTGATCGGTCCTCGGTCGTAATGCACCAACGGTGACATAATGATTGAAGAAGAATCTAATCCCTTCATCTTGCAGAACTGGTAGTGCCGAGCTTGGTGGTGGTAAGGAGAGACGTATGACGGTTTGGCTATGACTGCTAGGAGGACTTCCAGATTCGCTCCGTGAGCTAGAGCTGCCAGGTATTCGAGCACGCCTCCGTTGTTCTGGTTTCGGTTTGGGGATCCGAGCTTTGGTAACAACTTTCTCGTTCTCATCCCGGAACATCAGCGAGAGCTGGTCTCGATATCCTGGGCATTCTTTCCCGGCTCTGAGACACTGAGAGCAGGCAGGGTCAAGTTGGTCGCACTGAAGGTCTGTGAGGCTCTGAAGGAATGTGCGAAGGGGACAGAAGATGTGTAGGATTAATGGACTTTATCCAGGGGAAGAAGCTGAGGGTTAAGGACGTACTTTGATCCGGCGAGTTCGGCAGTGTTTGCAGCCTTTGCTAGGTTTCCCACAGAACACCATGAGTACCTGTCATGTACGTTTCAATCACACAACGAGTCTCAGGTATCCCAAATTTCGAAGTGTGCAGAAGTGCTGTTCCAAAAGGGTATTCTGATCGTGGTTCTAGCAGACAATTGAATCGGATGATTCTAAAATAAGGATTTGTCCGTGATACAAGTAGCTTCTTTCAGACTCCACCGCAACCTGCATTGATTGATTGCTTCTTATTGCTGGAGGATCTTGGGTTCTTTCCCGTTTCTTTATCATTGCAGTACAAAATCCAAGCCTCAACGGCCACGAATACGCCTGGACATCTGCGCTGGAAGTCCTCGTTCGCTAATCCGCTTTGGGTAAGCAGATCGTGGGACTGGGGTCTGAGTGGCCCGTGAGATGCGACCGTGCACGATTCGGACCCAGCCCGGTTCACGAACTTCTGCCCGATTGGAAGGAGCAGCTACGGGGTCGGGGAAATACACTTTTCCTTCTCCGTTAAGTTAGGGGTGCGAGTCTATAATGACGAAGTGAGGTAAGATGATTCCAAAAGTTCTAGTCTGATAAGATAGAAGATTGTGTTATTAAATTAGATCTCTATCTCCATATCGCGCCAAATATTGATGGATAAGTAGTCTGTATATCGAAACATTGTCTGCCATATGGAAAGGTCATGACACCGAGTTCCAGCAGAAGAAACTCACTCCCCTTACACTCAACTTCACAACATCCATCTTCCGAATATCTCATATGACAAGCTCTATCCATTTCTTCCCCTTCTCAACGAGCATGTTTAGGGAGGCGAAATCCGAGGTATGGAAGGTACTTCGAAGGATGCCAGTAGATGTACAATGCTACCACTGGGAAGATCACCAAAGCGTCAAAGACGTATATGCACCACTCATGTGTGCTGGTATAACCCGTCTTCCCGAGGGAGAAATCGACCATACGATAGATAGAACGAATCTAAGTCCACTACATTAGCAAAGCTTTCTTTATATGATTTTATTACCTTACCAAGATCATAGCAGAAGCAAAATTCGTAACACGAAGTATTGCTTGCCAATTTGGCTTCAACTTCTTTGCCCCACCATCAATCGTACAGTACTTCTGACCCTTTGTCTCCCCAAGTCTTTGCTCGAACTGGTCTGCGAAGCGCTTTGAGGTGAAGTTGAAACGAACCGCAATGATACTGAAAAGACCGAAGCAGATCAATTGGATGGCTACACCAGTTTGTGCAATTTTTTTACCCCGAGTCAACTTGGTGTGAGCATCTGAAGCGGTTGCAGAGACGGTTGTGATTTGAACAGCACCCCAGAGTTGGAGAAGAAGTGCCACTAAGTTATTAGCATGTGTGGAGATGCGAGAAACGAGAGACGTACAAATATCGCAGGCGACGAAGATAGGTGTAACGAAACGCGGTGGTATCCAGAGCAAACGAGTGGTTCTCGAATCTCTCGGGACCACATGAAAAACAATGCGGCCCTGAGACTGTAGTTAGCATCTCTGTCTTCTTTCTTGATAACCACCATTCTCATTGTCCGACCCAAAAAAGAACGTTCCAGCACTAGCACCAATATCGTTTCCGCTCCTGACATTCAAAATGGGGTTCTTAAGATGGACGAAAACAAAAGATTGATAGAACACTTACGAAGACAATATAACAAGCAGCAGCCATAAGCACAGGTGCAAGGACGATCAGCGAAAACGATGCGACATAGATGTTCTTTTCATGGACGTTTTGAGTCGAGATACATCTCAGTATATAGCCAGCAGACTCCACTGATAGTTATCAGAATCAAGTCCATCGAATAGCAAGACTGGCTTGCGAGATTATCGAGGGGAAAACTCACTGCATGCGGCGAGGACCATAGTAGTCCATACCCAAGACTTATATCTGAGGAACTGAAGCACAGTGCCGATAGCAGCCAAGGTAAAGAGCACAGCGACAACTATTGCGGCATCGAGGGAAGGAGTATAATGGTAATAATCCGTCTGAATCGCCATGGCGACGACGAAGAAAGACTAATGAAGTGTCAAGCACAAGATCGTATGGCGAATAATTGAAAGAACGAATAGAGAGCGACAAGAGAATGACAAGAAAGCTGAAGAAATAAGCATATATTTATATGGCATGGTCCTAGCCCCCTGGCCAAGCAGGGCTGTGAGAAGGGGGAAACTATGACTCGGTACCATAGCTCATGAGCAGCTTTCCCCTTCGAGTACGCCTCAGGTAGCTTATCATAACACGATCTCGCATCATGATCGTTGCTGCCGCAGCGCGTGTTGAAGACGTGTGTTGGGGTTTAGCGAGGCGTTCTCTGCATTGAACTGCAAGGGTAATTCCCAGTCTCGACCACGCGATGGTTACCCGACTTGGTCAGTGGTGCTGAAGTACGGGGACGGGGCCGCCACAGCTTTCCGTATACCGGAAGAGGACATTTTTAAACGCAGATCGGAAAATCGGAAAATAGTCGTGGCCGGGCTCGTCTACTAACTCTTATCAGGTGGGCCATCGCTCAAGCCCTAATAAGATGATTCACTTCCTTTTAAGTATTGCCCGTACCTCGGTCCACTTTCTTAGCTTTCCATAATTCGTCTCTCTAATATACCCACCTCCATTCTTGAACAATATCGCTGCAAAACATCGTTCAACTCACTTCCTGCAGTCTAACTCTTCACCACCACCCTAACACCTTTACTACTCTCCTTAACAGTCGGAAAGAAGAAATCCTTCCTGATCTGCACATCGCTCCTATCCGTCTCGTACAGTTCCAAAATCGCTTTATCCCCCTCACCTCGCACTCCTTCCCCACCAAATGCGCTGAACAAGCCCCAGAGAGTGAGGTATAACTCCGCCCAAGCAAGATTCATCCCAAGGCAAACTCTACTCCCTGCAGAAAAAGACGTTAAGTACCTATCCAGGCTCCTTTCTTTATCGTTCAACCACCTTTCAGGCTTGAATTCAAGCGGCTGTGGGAAGATATTCGAGTCCTGGTGCAGCAAAACAGTCGTCATTGCAACTGCTGTACCGGGTGGGATTTCCCACCCCTTGTAGTTCAGAACAGTATCAGGCGCTGTGCGTGGGATGCGCAAGCTAACACCGTAGGCCAACCTGAGTGCCTCTTTGATCACAGCTGTGAGATATGGCAATTTCTCTAGCTGTGCTAAAAACACAGCTAGACTCGCTTCGTCGGTCTTGATGGTAGAGAATTCCGCCTTGATATTTTTGAAAATCGTCGGGGAGGCCAGAATTTCGTAGCATGCTACGCTCAGAGTCCAGGCCACAGTATGTGAACCGGCACCTACGACTGTTATGCCCTCATCTGTCAGACGATGTGTCGTCTTCTCGCTCGGAGGGAGATCTGACTTGAGAAGGTGGTGGAAGATGGTGTCGTGATCGGTGTCGGACAATTTTCCTGATTTGCGGATGCTTTCAATATTGGCCCCAATCTCCTGTGCAGAAGTCAGTACGATCTGATTCGAGCTTTTTTTTTTGGATGAAGAAATGCAGTATAGAAGACCCACTTGTCTTTGTTTTATTAGGTCTGCAAAGTCCGGCAACAGCAGGGTCACTCTCTGGGGGAGGCCAAACACTATTTTGAGAACGATAGGAAAGTGTCTAAACAAGACACTGGATTTGCCCCCGTTTAGAACCGTGGAGTGATAGGACGGATCGAAGTCCTTGTCATCGAGACGATGCTCGTGTCTTCCGAAGCAAACTTCCATGACAACATCTGTACGAGAATATGAGCATCTGACAAGATCAAGTAACGGTCGACATACCATTAGAAAATGCAGACAACACTTGAATGAGATTTACAACTTTTTCGGTATCCTTCATCTCCTCAAGCCGTCGGACCATAGTATCTATCCGTTCTTGCAGAAATGGTAACAGTCTTCTCGAGCTTTCTTTGGAGAAGAATGGCGCAAGTGCTCCTCTTCTCTTGCGATGAAGCTCGTGTTTGGGACTGGCAAGCATGCTGCCTTCAAGTGCAAGGCTCGCTGTGTGCCATGGATCACGGTCTCTTTTGTTTATTCCTCCAGCGTAGAGGATATGATAGAACTCGGGGTCTGACACATGTAGTTCATGTGGGTTTATTCGTAGAATTGGACCGTATTGTTCATGGAGCTCCTTGATTTTCCAAAGATACTCGCCACCACAAAAGATATCGTAATAAGTTTCGTACCTAGGACTTGTGAGCAACGTTCTTAATAAAGATCACGGTTGTTTAGGATATGGATGCGCGTATCTCACCAGTATGTCAGCGCTGCTAGTTTTGGACCTGGGAATTTAGCAATGGGGCTGAAGTATAGTCGCCATATGCTTTGAGCAACGATATATAGAGCTCCTGCAAGCATACATAGAGTCAACGTCGTCGAAACGCTCTGCGAAGCGAAAGATGATGACATTTTGCTTGCTGAAAAGGCAAGTTCTCAACTGCGTGTCAAGACTTGAGAGAAGTCTGAGGAATGAATTTGTAACCCAGATCCATGGTATTGGAATCAAAGCATATATAGTGGGATTCCATCTTCAACAAACAAAGGACCTCGAGCCAAACGAATCATCAAATCAGCATATTATTAGCAAGGGTGTCCAACACTTGTCAGACCTGGAGCGAATCTCTTTTCGGATGTCGCTTTCAATCCAATAGCATTGGGTCGACGCTCTAGTGGCTGGTCCCACCCATGCCAGCTTAAACCCTGCCGATAAGGCAACGGGTACGAGCGTAACGAGTTACCAACAGGCAGAGCATCAAAATACCGCTGAGGATTGTGGAGAGCACACCCAAAGAAGTAGCGTCTTGCTCATGGAGAACTACACCGGATGTATAAAGCATCTTACTTGATGAAGCAGCCGTGAGTTATGGCCTTTCCGTGTATCTGTGCTTTCGATATCCTCGATCTCGTGCGGCTCTGGAGATATCCTCCTCAGTTGGGCGTTAGCCACAGGAAAACGAGATAATCGCGATGCAAAAAGAGAAGTATTGAGTCAAGCAAGGCTCAATCCTGAGTCATCTTAGGATGACAGATAGACCTGTGTCTAAAATATTAGCTGAATCAAAGGAATCATGTCGAATCATGCTGTCCAAGTTGAGAGGCGTGGTCATGACTGGGATGTTTGCCTCCCTGTATTTCCCAAGTAGGTGAGAACGGGAGTGTTTCCGTCCGGTTTGAATCTTCAGTGAAGCTTGTGTTGACCTCGTCGAAGGATGACGGGATGCACGTTTTCGGCTTCGGTTCGGGAGCAAAAGATTTTCGGCTAATGGAGGTGAGCGCACTGAGAGAAGGCTAGTCCTTTTTCGTCGTTAGGCTCAATTCGCAACGACCTCAGCCAGGTCATCACACTTTTCTATGCATTTCCTTCATCCGTTCTGTCTCATTGCAAATCAGCCGTATTGTGAGGACTGTGGGAAGATCTCAAGCCTGTCTTATGTTGCATTTTCATGTCTGTTAGGAACCATCGCACAACGTGATCCACAAGTGTGGCACACCTGCATAAGGTGTGGCTTCCAATCTAACCCTCTTTGATTCAAACCTAGCTCGGGCGCTGAATGCCCTCGGTGAGGGTTGTTCGCATACGCATCCCTTCAGGTGATAAGCCCACGTTACCAATCAGGGTGTCCAGTTTTCAGTTCAAGCACTGCCGTACTATGAAGCTTTATCGCGTAGCCATCTGTAGAGGGCTGTAACGCTATCTGATATGCACCGTCCTGAAAAACGCCCGAACCTCGGGTTTCAAGGATTCTGTCAGTCAAAAGCAAGTATAGCTCGAGCGGTCTAGTTCCACATGTGACTTAAAATACACGGAAGTGGTTACAGCAGTGAGGCGCAGGTGGGAAAGAGAGCGTCTATGATCTAGCATAGCCTCAGCATTGCAACAGATATGTTGACCGTTTGCCCAGCTTGATATCTTGAACCATTTTCATTTCAAGTTATGTCAAACGCTCGCAGCATACAGTATTGAGATTCATGTATCAACTGAAAGCAGTCATACGAAATTTTTCCAATGACGGCACTATCCTCATCCCGCCCATCGGGGTGACAAGCTTCTCTTGCTGCTTTACCCGCCCTTTCTCGTCACACCCTCAATCCTACCAATTCAGCAATGAACTTGACTACTGGCTCCTCGGGGAACTTTATCAGGGACCGAATTGCCAGCAGTCACCATCAGACATTATGCAACGTCCGTCACTTTTACCAATCAACAACTCATGATACTTGTTGTCAACCTTGGCGAATGCCCCGTCCTGACAATGCCCTCTCGGCTCCAGGACCAACGACAATGACACAGTCGCGAGGCAAACGAGGCAAATACACCAAAACCTTGTTCCTAGGGTTTTATCACGGGAAGTCGCTATGCTCATTATGTTGGGGGTACTAGCGTGGCGAAAGCCATCGGATAACCCCTCATTGATTACGCAGGTGTCTGCAGCGACATCAAATGTATATGGGTTTCGGGACTGGAATGATGAGATGAGTTGGCTTGGTTGGACGAGGAGTCGGGTCCGCGCTGAAGGTGCAGACTTTTTCGGCAGAGATCATAAGTGCGAAGGTGGAATGTTCGAAGCAGCGTCTTTTCACACGCAGGACTGAATTCTTGAAGTGAGATGCAACAGCTGGAACTATTCGTATTCCCGTATTCTGTTGAAGACATGAAAGCACAAGGACACGCCTCTCTGCGAAAAGCAATCAGTCTTGATCGCATCTCGGCTAGTTTTCGTAAACAAAGGAGGTCCATAACGGACATGTCTTTACAAGAGGGGGACATTGAACGCGAATCACGAGGATCATCTGGGTAAGATGCATTGCCACATTCAATTGGCAATTCCGTTAACAGTTCTATCTAGTGTTCGGACAGCAACTCATAAAACGTCACACGCCCAGTTTCTCAATTGGGTGACATACTCGCGAGACCTATCTCTTGATATTACCGAGGATCAGCGCCGAATGTGTCCTGTTTGCGACGGCGAATTTCGAGATCGACGGGCCATGCTTCAACGTGAGTCTCCAATCTCCCCTTTCTGGGTTGCTTCAGAGTGAGACCGAATAAGAATTCATCAATGCCTCCTTTGTTTTGTATTTCGCTCTTGAAAATCCGAGAGACGTATACTAATATTGAGATATTGGTCCTGCAGATATCTGTAAATGCCCACACCTTACCGACGGATTCTACCGATGCATTCATTGCAAGAGAAGAGAGAGAATTGGACGATACCATATGAATGGGTGGTGCAACGATATCTACACCTGCAAAGAAAGCTGGCTGAAACGTATACTATCTTTCCGACGCTCGGAAGTACTCGTCGACGATTCCGAAATAAGTCCCTCGGAAGTTGATTCGACACAGAAACCATGGGAACGAGTTGAGTTGCCATCTCAAAGCTTAATTAAGCTAGACCCTGCAAAATGTAGGCACGAGTTGGACACGACCGAGATCGCAACTCCGCTCCCCATGCCAGAATTAGATGGTGGCTGGCCTGCTCTTGAATTGGATGGCGAAGCAGATGAGTGGGGGCCTGTTCCCGACCTACCTCCTTGGGAATCAGCGGAGTCCACGTCGGGGCTACACGATGGATATGAATGGGATCCTGTTTATGAAATGCCTTCTTGGCAACCACCAGAACTCGCAGGCGACGGTTATGATATGTCAGACTTTCATACATCTGCACTAGAAGTCGATGCACACCATCTTGCAGGTAATACCCTTACCTCGCTTCTTTCTCAGGATGCGGGTCGAATGCATCCGAATCACGAGCTCGCCACAACGGACGGTGGAAGTATCACAACACAAACGGATATATCTAAGCCACCAGCTCTGAAGCTGGATACCAAAAAATTACCTATAATTTGGCAGCACAATGACAGGAAGGAAATCCACACGCCCATTCATCACGAGGATACCGGCGAACATGCACATAGGAACTTCCTTGGTTCTGGATACAATACCAGTTTCGATACTAAATTTCCATCACCACCGACCTCGCCCATTATGCGACAAGACCATGATAGTCCTGTATCACCCATTGAAGATAGCTTATGGTCGTTTCCCACGTCAGGATCTTCTAGATTCTCTTCGTTGTCGTCGATGATGTTGGAGGATACGCCCATGTCAAGCTTCTCTTCTAGCAACGCATCAGCCAACCACAGCAGTTCATCCACAACCCGCGTTTTTGAAGAGAAAGATATGTGTTTCGAGCCTGATGATATGGAATTCCTTCCAACATCATCGAATGACGAAACGCCGGTCGTTTACAGAATTGAGGAGCCAACGTACTTCGAACGAGAGCCAGAACCTGCAAGTATTTTATTAAGATTGCAAGAAGATCAAAGATCTAGAACAAATACTTTCGACTTCGACTTCAACAACATGAAGGTCCCATGGGATTATACTACGATTGGGAAATTTCTCCCGTCTTCTGCCGGCAGGAGTCTCGATCAGTCTACGATAGAACCAGTGCGCAATGCTGCAAGCTGCGATCCACACCTATACACAACACCGACCGCACACATGTCATTACTCGAACAGCATCCACCTCCGTCTCCCCAATCCGACAATGATCATTTTCCTGCCCAATCTCCGGCGTCCGATCTACTGTACAGATGCACTTACGGGCCCTGTACGTTTGTACCAACGGGCAAAAAGCTTTACCATAAAAGAACACTTCAACGACATCAACAAAAATGTCTGTATTCACCTCTTCCACACAAGAAGAAGCCTTGCAAGTGCACTTTCCCTGGGTGTAATAAAGGATTCAGTCGTTCAGATGGCTTGAATGCTCATCGCAAAACTTCAGGCCACCAAGTGAAGATCGAGTTGCAACTCAAGCAGGAAATCAAAAGACCCGAGACACGCTAGAATTTCTATATGAAAATGTTTGGAATGTGGATTAATCTATGGTACACGGTTCTTGAGAGAGTCTTGATGACTTATGAATCTTTCTGGCAGGCCAATGACTGAAGGCTCGCAACCCGCGGTGGACTCGCGATTGCTTGAGCATCAAGACCATTTATGGTCGAGCACTAAAGAGAGACTGGGGCTTTCTGTTTCGCTCTTACTGTTTTCGTTCATCTAATCTCATTTCCGTCTTATTGTGGTTGATATCTGTTCGCTACCTAATATATATTCAATCTGCTTTTACTCACACCTCTAATTCAGACTTCCAAACCGTCAAACTAAAATTCTATCTTCATTTGCTCTTTTTGGAAGATTGAATTCCAGAGAAGGATAAGATGCCCGATCTATCATGAGAGATATGCACATGCACAGCTTCAGGCAGCAGTCCACCCACCTATTTTTAGACTGGTCTCTCTAGCATCCTTTTTGGGATTTGAGGCTCAAAAGAATGCTGCTGCTTTAAGCTCCATCTCGGTACCCTTGTCACTATTCTTAGGTTCAAATCCCGACTTTCCTGAGAGCGTGCAGCCCTACACGGTCCGTCCCGATTGGGCTATGTTTCTGAGGTTGGATTTCGGGACTGGTGGTAGATGCCGTCTTGGTAAGCTCGCGAGAGGCCCTGAAGTTCAAGTGGTCCGTGCTCGGGACTCAAAGTCAACTGAGATTGAGCTGTCTTGGCGAAGGTTTATTCGTCGAGATGCGGGACTTGAGGTGACTGCTTCGTGGAGTTTGGTAGATGATACTGGTCCTTTCAATATCATGGCTGCAATTGACGTCCTCTGCTGTTTTCATATAAGTATCTCACAGGTATCGTTGTTGAATGTTTCTTTCTATTCGATGAGATCATGCTCATGAGCTTTATCTCACCTCATCTCTCTGCTCGATCTTGCCTACAACTATTTCTGTATCTTCGGACAAGTAGCCAAGACTTCTAAACCACTACTACTCACGTCTGGGCACTCTCTCAAACTTCGGACATCAGCACCCAGTTTCAAGATGCCAGCTACGCCACCTCCACCACAACAATCCCAGCAGAACGGATATCATTACACACCAATCACAAAAGAGAATCTTGAGCGATTACCTCTCCCACCACATATCAGCCGAGAAGCATATCTGAGAGTCGATCAGAACTTCGAGAGGATACTACTTGGTTTGGAGACGTGCAGAGTTGATGGAAGGACGACATTGCGGGATTGGGAGCAAAGATGGGTTGAGGCAGGAAGGGCATGATGTGGTGATTGGGAGGAAGGCAGTGATTGGACTCAGGATCTCTGGTAGTAACGGCGCTAGTGTTGATAATGTATGGGCATGGTACAGTTGGATTAATATAGGAATCCAGATGGATGATTATAATAATATATCATCTCTTAACAAAATGTTTTCTAAAATGCTCGACGCTTTCAACGTTTGTTCAATCATGGCCATGATGTCGAAGTCCAGCCGCGATAAAATACTCCTACTTTTATTCTCTTAATGAGACTTCCCCTTATCTTACCTCACATTGTGCATGAAGATTGAGAAGTGATGTGCCCCTCATGTAACGACGAAAAGGGGTATCACGTGATATTTACCATGGTCAGTTGGGAAAGTCATGCTCTTCCATCTAAGATGAAGCTGAAGCATTATAGTGTATTGAACTGTAATAGACTGTCTAGTATTTAAGTTTAGAGTGAGAAAGAGGAATTTGGGGCTTCAGTATCTGGACTCGGATCGCACATTGTGGGAGGTGAAAGTCGCGACGAGAAAACCTGAATATATTGGACATAACTTTCTTGTTTCGTTCCAAGAACGGAACTTGACAGCAATACAGAAAGTTGATAACGGAATTTAAATGATTTAGATAGCATCTACTTCCCTAGTTCTTATTCCTTCCATAACCTTAATTGATGAAGGTTTCGCAGCATGCGATCTCTACTTCGGAATATAGTATGACAGGTTATATAAGTTTCTTAGCTCACAGACACATTTATTTGAAGGAGAGTGTGGAGGTTGTGTTAGAGAGATACTCGAGGGTCGCTGAAGGTATATATATGTCGTAGTCAGGACTCATGAATCCGGGCAAGGAGGAGCTATGTCATGAGATCGACGGCCAAAGAAGACTTGGAAAAGAGTGAAATGTAGATGAGTCACCAGCTCGTATGGCTCCTCTAGTAAGGTACGAAAACCTCGAGAGTAGAATCCCTTTTATAAATGGGTTATACTAATCAAATGCCTTAACTCCAAATAAATGTCAAAATAAACGAGGCTACCTTAAAAGGATTAATTCACTAGAAAAGAGTTCTCTATTATATACAAAAGACTAATGCCTGACTATGAATGCCTGAAATTGGCGCCTAACTTTGCTCGTAACGTGGAATAAGTCACAAATTTCAATTTCATAGATTATGCGAACGCGGGGTATATAACGGACAGTGTCTTCGTGCCGCGGATCTCCAGAACCACCAGGACTTCATGCATGAAGTCTGTTCTGCTTGTAGACATGCCGTCTACGCCCAGCTGTGCCTTCATGCCTTGTTCGAGTAGATGGGTAGCGAAGTGCGGAGTGAATAAGGATTCAGCTTGTTCTGCACCGGCAGCACACTTTTCGTCCGACAGTGCTGCACCGACGGCGACAGAATAAAGTTGATAACGTACACAATAATGACACCAGGCAACTGGAGTATCGACGATATCACGTACACAGCTATCTCTCTCTTGCATTCTTACTCGGGAGACAAGACGTTCCAGCAGGATCCTAGTAGACAGCCAAACATCTTCCTAGCAGCCTTGAACTTGGCGTTGGAAACTGGAATAGACAAAGGAGAATGCGAAGATACGGTGGCTCCGCTTTATACGATGCGATTACCTCTTAGGACGCAGCTTGCAGATTGAATGGGCTTCAGAAGGAACGAATCGTTTGGCACTACGTATGAATGTTTGTTGAAAAACGTGAATTTTCAAAATGGTTTGAAAAGAGGTACGAAACGCATTTTGGAAGGGACGACTCTTCTAGAATGACGCAGAACTGCTTTCTTCAAAACGTGAATTTATAGAACCGGTTAAGTAAACAGTTGCTATTCGTATTCTAGACAAGTTTCCTATGAACTAAGCGCATTTCGGAAGGAACGAATCGTTTGGAATAACGCATAACTACTTACTTAAAAACGTGAATATTTAAACAGCCTACATAAAGCAAGAACACGTAACCTAAATAACGAAGACCCTTGTAAGCAAAGCGCATTTTAGAAGGAGCGAATCTTCTAGAACAACTCATGGAGTTTTGCTAAGGCGTGAATTTTAGTGTTAGGAAATCAAAAAAAATCTTGAGGATAAAACGGAGCAGGAGAACGATCTTCTAATAGTCAGACTACAAAAATGGACAAGCTGTCCAGACTAATGTGGATAGCAATGTCCTGCGACATTGAAGTGACTCTTTGAACGAGGATGTTTGGAAATATTATAGAGAATTAGGGGCTGAGGAAGTTGGGGTTAAATAAGTTAAAGTTAAGCCTGGTTCCAGTTTTTGAAAATAAGATAGGATGAGATGTGATAATGAAAAAAGACTTAATAGCAAAAAGAAAGACTTGACAGCAAAATACCTTAAATTGAGATGAGACATCTTTAGCTCTAGAATATCTGAGAAAGCGCACAATATTTTGCAAGCGAAATGGAACTAAGAACCCTATAAATCATTTGAAGAATTGAAACCTAAGTGGGTACTCCCGGTCTGGTAGGACAATCAGTGCGCCAGATAGTCTGTAGAATATACTGAAGTAAAGCTTCTTTATATAAGTAACCTAGCTAACTGTCTTATTCAAAGATGAACATGCTCTTTATAGCTATAACGCGCTTGCCTTTTATAATCTGATTAGGAAAGAGCCTCAAAGGGAGTCATCTCACGTGACCTAGCAATGCAGTGAGGATTCTTGTATAAAACGTTGCTCAGATCTAGCAAAGTTCTATCCTTTACCAGATATCAAAAATGCCACGATCTTTCGACAACTAAGTCGCAACGTTTTGTGATGTAGCTGTACTACCTGATTCTTTATCCCAAGGTGATCGTTTAGTTCCTCCACACTATTAGCACTAAGAATGTAAGACTCATCAAAGCCGTAAGTATAAATATCAAAGCACTAGACGAATACAAACATCCTTAACAGCAAAACGGCACTTAGCAACGACAAACATTCGGGATTTTCCACAAAGCAACAACTTGAAACTGGTTAAAGTAAATCTCCTACATATTAATCTGACTTTTGAAAAGTAAGGGGATAATGCATAACACAGGCATTTGAGTACCTCTACTTGGTGGCAATGCCCCTTCAAAAGAGTCTTTAAAAAAATTGATATGGAGTGAGGTACGATTTATAGTTGAGGAGAATAGCTGTTTTGGAAATAGGCGCTGATTTGGGTAGAGACGTTAAGTCAAGGACAGACCTTGATTTAGGCATAGATGTTGACTTAAACATAGACGTTTAACAAGTTATGGACTTATAATCAAGTAATACATAGCGAGAGACCGCACAGTGAGTATAGATGTCAACTCGCATAGAGATATCAACTTTGAGACAGACGTTATTCCATACACAGCCGCTGGCATAAAAATAGACATTAATATAACTATATATAAGTAATCAAATGCTCTGAACTAAAAGAGTAACAAACATATCAAGTATAGCGAGC
Organism: Mollisiaceae sp. DMI_Dod_QoI; assembly: GCA_009613015.1. Taxonomy (NCBI): domain Eukaryota; kingdom Fungi; phylum Ascomycota; class Leotiomycetes; order Helotiales; family Mollisiaceae; species Mollisiaceae sp. DMI_Dod_QoI. The sequence continues at coordinate 28,416 of VXCB01000213.1, forward strand.
AAACACCCAAGGCGTAGCAAATGTTGAAGATAATTTATCACTTACGGGGTAGAGGAACTAAAGTCCTGGCTGGGGCTACTTGGCTTGCTCCAGCTTTGCTACATGTACTATGCTGAAGGAAATCGTTATAACGTTTGTACTTGAGACGACAGAATAAACCTTGATGGTGGTATAGAAACGATAGTAGAATTTCAAAGAAATGAAATTGAAGATCTAAGTTAGCAAAATGAGTACATACTTAACCAAATCTTTGTCAAGGATCGCAAGCAGGGTGGAAGCTGATCTAGCCCTGAACTGGATTGAGATACAGAATGCTTCTGGTGATTGTTTTGGTAGTTGAAGAAGTGCAAATGAGAAGATTCAGGTATTTATAATAGGTCTCAAACTAGGAGATTCCACTAAAAATCGAGATGTGCAATAGCACTAGTATTGCTAGTTAGTCAACTTCACCTTTCTTCGAATACCACAGTTAGATTGAGAGCTATATCAATCACTAGTTGACTCTAGGGACGATCGAAGTTACTTTGTTGAAGAAAGAGCGATCATGGGTTGACTATGTAGATGAAGGAACTTTGAGCTCTTAGCATCTGACCCTGGTAAGTAAGAGCTAGCAATCTAAGTAAACCAGTGATGGTTGAGGAGAATCAATTAGTTATTGATATAAATGCACTATGAATGCATGAAGTGAGATGAATGAGTTGATGGTGTTCGATCAGCTCAGTAGATATCGAGCGAGAGAAGGATGATCCTAGCTAGAAAATAAGCCAGGGACTATCTAGATAAAGAGTAGATATGAGATGTTGGATATTCCTATTCTCGATAGAAAATTGACGATCTTTCAACTTGGCATCCTAACAATGATAACTGCCAAGCATATGAGAGGATCTCGACCGTTGTGTTTTCACCAACGGTAGGCAAAACAAATATCAAGACGGGGATTACTCCGTAGGGGCAATATCTTAAGCCGCAACCGGGCTCCCGTCACAACTTGATTACGCACTCTCATTCCACAGGTCTAGAAGGGAGCCGTATAGTTGAAGTTGACACTCGCGGAAGATCTGTATCCGTCAAGCAAGAAGCGGTGACAGTATGGCAATCTAGATATGATTGCACACTTTTATATTATGGTTTAGAAGCCTTCTGAAGATTGTGAGGTTGAAGATTATTTAACATTGCGGGGATGGAGCCTCAGCGTCGCTTGGCGAGTAGAAAAGGGGAAGCGGGTAACACTTCTTTAAATGAAAACATAAACAATAAGCAAATTGGACGACAACGCATCATGGAGCGTGCAGATAGATATCAAGATAGAGCTGTCTGGAAGCCTCGGCTTCTGAACCTTCTGAGGGCTGAGGAGGAGCGCTTGGGGATAGTTGCAGAAGAGCCTACCTTCCAGTTGTAAACCCAGTGGCTCGAGACCCAACGACGCTGTTGAAGTAACACGTACCGAGCTAGGTGACGTACCGGGCTGATGTGTGGTCGCAAAAGTGTAGCTCGCCGTCTTGGTGAAGCCCGTGTATGGACAATGTCTCAAGAGTCTGGAAGCCACTTACGATTGGACATTCACCAGATTCTGACCTGATTTTGGAGGATCATGCCACCACCAATTTCAAGCGCCCAAACTCTGGCGCTCCTACGCTCTGGACATCGATAATTTTTCGGTCCGAAGAAAGAAACCAGAGGGGTCGTGATGAAAAAGTGACCCTTAACAGGAAGAAAAATCTTCCATGATTTCCATGATCTGTCTTCTCAATCATATATAGTACCCAACGATGTGCACATGTTTCTCCCAAGAGAGGAGCGCAGCCTTGTGCTACTGCATTGGGTAAATCCACATGAGGCCTGGTAGCGCAACCTTGTATGGGACCACTTCGGCTTTTGGGTGTGTGGGCTCTGGGTCGTGTGGGTTTCAGGGGTCCTGGGGTCTTGCGGAAAAATCTTGTGAATGTCAGGGTCCAGATTTCTTCGGATGGAAAAGAAAGCACTTGATATCTGGTAACGAAGGCGAGAACATTTTAGGCGGGTGAGCCATGTGTACCACGAGCGCCGAAAAGGACGTCTCTCAGAGGTCTGTGCCTGAGCTGATGAGCTTGTGACATCCAATGACTATTGCTTCTTACCGCTGTTTTGTGTCGCTGTTCGAGCCGTCCAAGCCTCGATGCAGATGCGATTGTCGAGAGTCGCGAGCATTGACTGCGCCGTTTCGTGTTTGCACGCCGACTACTACTTCGTACTATGAGTACTGCGCGCAGCGTGTTGATTATGCAGGCGGATAGATTGAAGCATCGCGGTCCACTCGGCGACGTGGTGCTGGTTGGGCAGAATCCCCGCATGGTCCTGGGCACGAGGGCGGTGTGCTGATGAACCAACGGTATTTTGGATGACATCTTGGTGCCTCCGCGATCGATTATTCGGTGCATCCGTATGCAGGCCGAATGCATGCTGCAGCTCGACCTTGTTCTGCCAGCCATGCCACCGTTCCGCTAGCAACAAGATGTGAGCTGACTGCTCCTGCTGCTGCTGCTGCTGCTGCAACCGGGGAGAAGCAATCCGGAATCACCTCGATTTTCTCTTCAGGAGGTGAGCTCGCTAGCAGGCCAGCAAGTACGGAAGCTGCGGAGTGTGAAGGCCGTGGGTCCCTCGAGATGGCGGAGGATCTTCTAGGAACCTTGACGTTCGCCCGAAGCAGATGGCATTTCTGCTTTATGACGGATGTTAAGAAGATGATCTTGTCTCGCCGGGGTGTTTGTTTGCGCGACCTATCAGCGTGGCATGTTCAGAGTCAGCGGCTCAAACCTCGCGTCTGAGCGTTGGAAGATCCAGAATCTCGTGTAAAAAGGTGTGGATGGCTGATTTGGCGGTTGGCTTTGACAAAGCTGTGTGCATCGACCGGAGAGGGAGAAGGTTTCTGATAGGGTTCTGAGCATTACTCGCGTCTACAAATCAAGCTCTGGCAGACGCAGTGAGCAGCGTCGAGTGAGATGCAACGCACGGCATCTTGGTACGCAACGATAGCATCCGTAACGGCCTACCAACCACGTCGCGACTCATGGCCACCCGGCAGAGGATTTCTTTGCTAAGCCGGAGGGTGGAAGACGGCGGCGGGGAAGACTGAAAAGTGTTTGGAAGGCGCGCTTTTACACTTCTAGAGGAGGCACTAGGAGAAGGCGAGGAAAAGGCGAGGAGCACTAGGTAAGGTTATAAAAACTGCGACCAGACGAGGAGAGGCTTTTCTCGATTGCAGGGCTCCCTGTTCCCTGCGCGTGGCCAGGCGGATGCTAGCATGCTTCAGGCCAAGCTTCGCGACCGATGTGGGGACCTGCTTGGGCTCGGGAGAGAGAATTCTTAGCCCGTGAACGGTCCCAAAAATCTGAAAGGGATGATGTCGAGCGAGCCATGGTGGAGATGCTTTGACGTTATGCAAATTCGCCAAAGATGTGGATGTGCTCCCTCTCGACACGAGAGGCACACGAGACCGTGGAACAATAGGGGTAACCTCTGATAAATAAGCAAGATCGTTTGATGCAAGACAGAAGCAGAAGGGACGTTCCTTTTAGAAGTGTTTTTTCTGGGGAGCTTTCCCGAGCTGCCTCCCGACGATGTTTCAACACGGTGGCTGTTTTTAACTTGCGCCACAAGGTCAACGAGGAATCGAGGATGGACAGGAGAATAATTAATGAACGAACTCTTGACCGAGGTTTGGACCAACTTGAACTCTCCGTGGTAACCGTATACACCCAAATCATGGAACTACTTCTGCCGTGTTTCCATCGAACCTTGGAGCCTTTACCGTTGGACCTGCGAATCTATTGCTGGGTCAGTAAAAGAATGAGGCAGAGCTGCTCGACCACTCGTCACATTCGTCACATTCGTCACATCAATGTCCAAAATAGGCTTTAGACGTTTCCCACTCATCCTCCCTTGCCTGCTCGCCAATCAGGCCGCATTACCAGAGTCAACTCTGGGCCTCTGGCCCTTCGCGATAAACTCTATCCAAGCTTGATCCTCGAGGTCCGCTGCAGCGTGCGTGCATCCCCAAATTGCTTCTGGAGAGGAGCTGCAACAGGATCACAGCTGCGTGCACATTGAGTCCATCTGCTCTCCATCCCCTAGGATACGGGGCAATGGTTGAGCAAAACAAATAAATGCAGCCGCGAGTTCAAATATCACGCCTCCCTCGCTCGCTCTCCGTCCCAATGGCAAAGGAGGCAATTTTCATGACTTGCAAGTTGGAATCGACTTGGTCCCCCTGAACAACCTAAATTAGGCCGGGCTCCAGCAAAAAAGCACCCCTGTACTGGAGCATCACCGTCGCAGCACTTACCAACAGCGGGCTTTGGACCACTGGACCACTGGACCACTGAACCACTGAACCACGGCACCACTGGTCGTCTTTCCCGTTCTGTTGCCGACTGGGCTTCCTCAGGGCCTAAAATAATTACTTCGACCGTCGCTCCCTCCCTCCCAGTTCCACCCCATTTGAAACGGAAGCGTCCACAGACCTCTCCGACCTCTGCGACCTTCACTCTTCCAAGTTCCAACATCACCATCACCATCGCAACTCTAAAACTCCTCAATCCTTTCCCATCATCGACCCGCCTGTTGCCGCACCAGACCGCCAAACTCACCTCGAACGCGCTCTTATTTCCTCGTCATTATATCCCGTCGTGCAGGCAACGACTTCAGCCAGCAGCGTCTTACTGCCGCAGATAAACAGATATTCCGTCGTCCTCGGTATCACCATCTCCCAACATCAACACCATCACAATCGCACCGCATTCCTGCCCTCTCCCTCGCTATTTCCACAGCTTCCTGAAATAGCGGTGTTGTGTCAGTGCATTGCTGCAGACTCCTTACCGCCTCCACCAAACGCCTGCGTTTGCACGACGACCCAGTCAGCGCTCTGTGGACGCACTGGACCGCACAAGAAATCCTGCACCTGGATCCTGGACCTCCCCAGCTCCCTGTGTCACTACCACGCCATCCTGCATTCGCATTCCGAAGCACCTCCCTGTTACCCAATAACAGCAGCCTGCAGCAATTAACCCGTCGCTTCGAAGATCAGCGTGCAGGAACACAACAATTCGACCCTTTCTCTAACTCTTCTGTCGCAAACATCGCATCCCCGGGCAACACACGATCTTCGAGAATTCTCCTGTCGCGACACCACCGTCATTCCTTCTTACCTTTCTCAAGCGTGCCAAATGTCGTCGACAACGATGCCGTACAATACTCGTCGAAAGTCGTTGTCCTTGCCATCACTAGGCATCCATCTACCTGTCACTCATGCTTCAAGAGCGGCCGCCCGACTCTCACCGCCTTCTGCCGGCCCAACTTCTGAGAATCCCCCTACGAAAAAAATAAAGCGGTCGCATGAAGAATCGCCGTCGATGTCGCCGCCGCCCAAGCCAGCGCCAGTGAAGTACGAACACACCCCACCACCGTCGCCCGAAGCCGAGAACGATGACCTGGAAGACGACATCAAGCCAAGAGAGATCGACTTAGAGGGAATCAACGATGATATCGTGGAAGCCGTCATAATCCAGCTCCAGAAGACCGGTAACAGGCCTCATCTAGTGAAGGAACTGGCTGCGATTTTGTCGCAAAGTGTCAAGATAGTTGAGCAGTATGCAATTCACTCCAAATCCGTGAACAATACTAACATTAGACAGATCTGCGAACCCGGCTGCGATCATTTCATCCCGACTTTCTACATATTTGAAGCGACCATGGACAGCACTGGCGCCTTGTCCAGTAGCAAAGGAATTAGAGACGGTACATCCACGTAGGACCTATTTCTACTTGACGACATATGCCCATCAACCGATACCCGATCCTTCGACCTCCCATTTCGCATCGAGAGCCATCATCTCCCCCTCGATCTCGAGCGCGGCCTCAAGATCTGACGAAGCCGATGCAGAACGAAGAAGAGAGCTCTCGCCATCACCAGAGGTCGATCTATCTTCCCCTGAATTCGACGACGACGACATGGTTACTCCCCCAACACCTACCGGATCCTTCTCGGGACGAAAAGAACATCTTCCACGAAATAACCGGGCTTCGTCTCCACCACTGGAGAAAGACGAGAAGGAATTTACACAAACGGCAAGAGGTATGCAGAAGCGAAAGTTAAGTAGGGATGTGGAGATGGGTGGCGTTCCATCCGAGATGGCAGACCATCCTACGAAGAATCTAGATAATGACTTGTTTGGCGAGGGACGAAATTTGAATGTCGCCAATGCGACCGTCTTCATCAGCAGCCCAGCGATGAAGCCGAGCTTGTCACTGAGCATGATGAAGCGACCATTCGAGGAATCGAGCGATATCTGGGGTCGCATCGAAGGTGCTATGGAGTGGGATATGCGAAGCCCCGAGCATGTTGAGCTGGAGGAGCTCGATGGCATGTTCGATGATCTGTGAGAGACAGCAGGAATGATTATCACGACTTCACTTCGGTGTATTTGCTTTTCATCTCTGCTCTTTTTGCGCGCTCGTCTCATCTCTCGATTTGGAACAACTATCCGTCTATTTTACGTCTGTTGCCTTGCTGTCTTTTTATCAAATGGAAGAAGTTTCGTGTACGATCTAGAAGAGAACAGATAAAAGGAAGATTAAAAGCCAGCAGCAAGTCAAAAGAGCTAAGAGGGAAAATAGATGGAAGAGGTTGTGTTTTACGATTTGGGTGATGCTTTTTGGCGGTCAATCATTTTGATTGGCCTGCGTTGTTGGGCGTTCAGGAGCGAATCTGCTGTGCATTTATTCCATTTATTGATCGATCTACTTGTATATATACATGAAGACAGCGACGCATCTTGCTGTTCGCTGGGGCTGGTGTGCAGCCTTGGAGAAAAGGCGCGAGACAACAGATAGATTATGAGTCGAGACAGAGAGAAACGAGTAAACATCTCCACCTATACCCCCATTTCCATCCCAACTATTACAACCTGTTTTCTTGATCCTTGATTCTTGATTCTTCATGTAAATTTTGAGGCTAGTTGCCTCGCTACATCACATGCTCACATGCTCCGAATTTGTATTGTTCACCCCTTTCGGCTGGCATCGGGATCTTTAGGGAAAAAAAGGAAGCGAAGGGAGCGAGTGAGTGAGACATTTTTGCCCGCTGTCTCATTTTCTCCTTCTTTTAATTTAAGACAACTTCGCTGTTCACTGTTGGTAGGCCCCTTGCTTCCGCTATCTCTTGGCAGTTGTGCTCTCCCTTCTTTCCGGTCGTTCCGCTCGTGATGGGGGCCGCGGCTAACGAAGTATTGTGGTTATGTCACTACGTCGGGGAGTTAGTGAGCATTTAAGGTTTTGGGTATTGTTGTCGTTTTTGGAAAATGCAGGTTTGGATTTATTTTGGGTGCTGTTAAGGGAGGTAGTGCAGTGTAGTGTGGTGTGGTGTAGTGTGGTGTTTGGATTTAGTTTGGGGTTGGGATTTTTGGGAGGAAAGGTCTGGCACGTGATTCGAATCTATTTCAGGGGGAGAGGGGGAGAGCTTAAATATGCACCTCTGCTGCGAGTGGGCTTTCTCTCTCTAATAACAACAATAATAAAATAACAACAACACCATCGCAATGGGCAATGTGCTGGTGATGAGTGTGTTTTGTATTGCGATTTCTAAGTATGGTCCTCCTAGAGGTTTGGACTTGGATTGCAAATGCGTCAATACGTTCAGCACTTAGTTGAGCTGGGCTTTGTTTCTTTCTTTCTCTCTTGTGTTGTCATTTAGATCTCGTTCTCAACTCTCGCTTCTTCCTTTCGTCTCGTTGTCATATTGCAGGAATTTACAGTATGCAAAAGGATGCATATACGAAAACGATTTATCGAGATAAATCTCATGAATTGTTTCTTCCTGGAAAGTTGCTACGGCTCTATAGTGCGCATATAAGAGTGTAGAGTAGGGTTATGGGAAGCAGATGTTTATGCAAGTTCGAGAAGTGGTTTGTTGTTGATAATTTATTACGGTTTCTAAAGTCGTTTTACTATTGCTTGGACGAGGCTGAGAGATATGGACGGTAGGTCTTTAATGACGTGTTATTTACAGCGTATGACTCGAATTTCGAGATTCACATATTTAAGATTCCAATATAGTAGTTCACTTTTTCATATCGTACGATATCCATGTCTTTCTCGTAGTGACGGCACTAGAGACGATAAATAGCGACCTTCTTTTCACAAGCTAGATTGCAAAAACATCAAACTTTACAATGGAAGGTGAAGGTGACTGCAGCCCTAGATCATGGGTCTGGGTATGAGCAATGCTTGGTTTTTTGCTATTTGCTGGAATTGGGGAGTTGGTTTTTATTGTGGGGATTTGTCTTATGGCTTTTTTCAGTAGGAAAAGTCGTCTGGTTGGGCTGGATATTTGTCGCTATCAAGGCATTTTCTATTTTATTTAGGTTGTGGGTTCGACGAATGGTAATGTCGGACAATTTTTGGTATGGCAAAAGTTGGGAAATGGGGGGGGGGGGACATTCTTGGGTAGAGATTATTTGGAGTTTGAGAAAGTTAGAGGGGATTAAAGGAGGAGTATGTTTGAGAGTTGGTTCAACGTCTAATCGTGCTTCCGACGTTAGGTGGCTGTAAATAGAAGGGCATGTAACGGGCTTGTCTCTTGATCTCCTCGGGCTCCTCAAGAATTGCGGTCAATTCAGTCTTTGCCTTGTCTGTGATGTCTATGAAGTGGTGATGGAAGTTCTGCCATCGGTCGTCTGTGATGGTAGACATGTCAAACTTGCTTCCTCCCAGGAAGACAATGTCTGCTTCTGAGCTTTTTATATATTAAAGTTTGTTTGCGTAGTTCAGATATTCTCTTTAGAAGATTGTTTGGATATAGTGAAATTTTTTTTTTTTTTTTTTTTTTTAATTTGTAAGGAATAGTTTTTTGTTATTCAACTAGATATTCTTTCATCTCCTCTAAAAAGTGAATATACATTTCAAAGCTATTTGTACATTACTATTTACTAAGCAAGAGTATAAAAGATCTATTGTATTTGAAAGTTTACTTTACTTTAAACCAAACATAAATATGCCTCCCACATGTGGAGTGCATCGACAGTTTGGTAAGTTTCCTGTATGTACGTTTAAGCTTGTCACATACTGTACTATTTAAATTGAAAAGTTTCTAGATAGTTTCACCTTTATATTTGTACCTATATCTGCATTCTGGAAATTTGTTGTCAAGCTTTAACTTATTATCATCTGATTGTTGTTGTTAAATGGAATCTAATTCCATCTCAAGACTACGCTGCTATTGCATTTAAACATGTGCATGTCTTCTAACGAGAAAGCTAAATAGTTTCTAGATTTATAGGATAGGAAGTAGGTTCTCATAAACAGCAAACATAATACTTTATTCCTCCTCATTATCATCTTTGGGAATGGTTTCCTGGTTTCCTGGTTTCTTGTTTTCCTGTTGGGTTAGACAAGATTCTATCTCTTTACCTCCTCGATACTTAAACAGAGTAGTTGAGCTGTTCTAGTAAAGTGAATAGCAATTTGGCTCATAGATTACCTGTATTGTCATAAGTGTAAGGGTGAATAAAGGCAAGCTTGAGGGAATGGACTGAGTATGCTTTTTCTTATTTATCACGTGATACTGTTCATACTCTAACAACTTGTGTTACTGCAAACCACAGATCTTTTACCCTGCATAGACCATTTATCAATTATAGTTCCCCATCTCCAGTATTCGACTCAGTAAGCTTCTGTTGACTCCTTTGAATAAGAGTAATAGCAGCCCTTAAGATTGTGGAAACAGCATTGCCTTTCACATCACACTTGTGTCGATGGATTTTATGACCCCAGCCGAGAGACTTAGAGCATAGTGGCGTCGAGACTTGCTTCAAGTGAAGTGAATGGACGTAGAGCTCAGGAATATGAGAGAGAGAGAACTTTCACGTCGAGACTAGAATTGTTAGTATTGAAACGTACTCGTGAGGGGCTATATAAGTCGAACGAGCTGGAAATGGCATGTAGGAAGGATAGCATTTCCCGGATTCAGTTTTTCTCACATATCTCGCAGGTGGTCATGCTGCCGGAATTGGAAGAGCATCTTAAATTTAAAAGGAGCTTCTATATGGTGCAAAAGTCTCGTGGTCTGACTTCAGTCCCTTCACGTATATCGACACAATAATCATCCCAAGCATACAGAAGTAGCCAAAATCAAATCAATCGCCTGCTTTGGCCTTCTCCGTAGTGGTCTGAGCTTCTGTATGATGTAGCTCTCAAGTCTTCAGTTTTTCGATATCCAGCCTAGCAGCCTTCGACGTCTCAGCCTATAGTTTTTGTGTTCTTGACTCCTACCTGAGCATTGGTATATCGGTGTAATGTCAGATCAAGAGAGGACAGGAGGTAGGGATTTCATGAAAAAATGAAAGTTATAACGGAGTTGCTCTTTGGTGAGAAGTGAATTGTTGAAGCTTGTCGAACCTGTACAAACAAGTCTGCAGGTAGAGCAACAACCTTGATTTGTACAAATTCAACGACGAAAATCGAGTTTAGGAGATTTTCGCGTAGTTGAGAGCAAAGCAGTCTGTACTAGTGTTTGTTATCAAGACAACATGTCTTAGGAATCGCGACCCGGGAAGGCTTTCTCAAGTTGACTGTTTCATTGCATGAGACCTTGCTGATCCGTACTAAGTTGCCATTGCTGTGTCCAGATATACTTTGTAGGTGCTCAGAAATAGGATGAGAGTCGTTGCAGAATATTGTATGTTTTCAAGACAGATTTGTGACAGAGTCAAGGTGGCGGGGAAAGTTGTGGCGAGGAGAGAAGGATCGAACCAAGTATTTTCGTATTGAGAAAAAGGGGAAGCGACGTGGCACGTGCTGAATCTTCTAACCGCAGAATTAATGGCTTATTGATAAATGACAAGGGCCTCGAGCTTCTTCTGGAGGACCTGCATATTTCTAGATGGTACCTAATTATCGAGCAAACAATGGTCATCGAGATGAAGAGATCGAGCCGGCGACGAATCCAGTTTCGACGGCAAGGTCACGTGAACGTTGCCTCGTAGAAATTCCTTCCTGGATGCTGCTGGAAAGTCGACAAGCTATTAGTTAAGTTGGAGCTCGTTTCTTGTCCTCTTGACGAGTGCTCATATGACATCAGTCGTGCGACTTCCTCTTGATCGTACAACCCCGCGCGCTGGCGTAACCGCTTACCCCACCTTCCTCCTCCGGTCTATACCCGAACCCTTTTTTCAACGTTCAGCTCTCACTTTCCCTGTCTCAACTTTTCTTCTACGCAACATCACAGGATATCTAACAAACGGTGAAGCATTGTGAAAATGTCTAGCAAGCTGCCTTTTGAAGTGAGTTTCGCACCAAGATTCTTGCATGTAAATCTGATGAGTCTGACAAATGTAGATCAAAAACCCTGACTTGTTCAAGGACAAATCATATGTCGGCGGTCAGTGGGTTGAAGCTAAATCAGGCAAAAGATTCGATGTCGTTGGTAAGTTCATCACTGCTTCGTTTTCCAGCGCAAACTCACCATTTTCCAGATCCGGGAAGTGGAAAAGTTTGGGCAACAGCACCAGACAACACCGCCGAAGACGTTGATGTTGCTGTCAACGCAGCTCACACCGCATTCCAAAGCTATAGGAAAACCAACCCTCGCACTAGGGCACAATGGCTTTTGAAATGGGATGCTCTTATTCGAGAGAACAGAGATGATATTGCTCATATTGTCACCTATGAAACTGGAAAGCCACTTGCTGAGTCTCAGGGCGAACTTGATTATGCTTTGGGTTTCACGTGGTGGTTTGCCGGTGAGGCAGAGAGAGTCACTGGCACAATCCAGACGCCTTCCGCGCCAGGTAGAAGAGTGTTCACTGTGAAGCAACCGATAGGTGTTGCTGCGGCTTTGGTTCCTTGGAATTTCCCAATTGCGTGAGTAAACATCTCCATTTTCCTTTCTGACGAGAGAACTAATGGGTTCAGGATGATTCTACGAAAAGCTGGAGCTGCTTTGGCTGCGGGATGCACCATGATTGTGAAGCCTTCACCTGAAACCCCACTTTCGGTGCTGGCATTAGCAAATCTTGCTACGCAGGCGGGTTTCCCCAAGGGAGTTTTCAGTGTGCTCACTACTAGTCTTGAAAACACCCCACCTTTGAGTGAAGCCCTTTGCCGGCACCCACTCGTCAAGAAAGTTACCTTTACAGGTTCTGTGAGTGAATGAAGTTTTAGTGGTTTTAGTACGGTGAAACTGATCTTTGGCTAGACTAGAATTGGAAAATTGGTTGCCAAGTTGTGCGCAGATGGCCTGAAGAAGGTAACTCTCGAACTCGGCGGAAACTGCCCATTCCTTATCTTTGATGATGCGGATCTCGAGCAAGCAGCCAATCGTAAGACATTCCATGTCAGATGTAGAATCATGACTGATTCCATTCAGAACTTATGCTCTTGAAATGGCGACACGCTGGCCAAGCATGCATCACCGCGAATCGAGTTTATGTCCAAAGCGGCGTGTATGATAAATTTGCAGCTCTTTTCAAAGAGAAGACGTCCAAATTGATAGTTGGTCATGGTGCTGAGAAGGGAACAACCATGGGTCCAGTTACCACGCCACGAAGTCTCGACAAAGCTGCCAGCCAAGTCGAAGATGCAAAGAAACATGGAGGCCAAATCGTCTTAGGTGGCGGTAAAGTGAGTGGTAAAGGTGGCTATTTCTTTGAGCCAACTATTATTCTCGGAGCAAAGAAGGAAATGTTGATCACCGAGGAGGAGACATTCGCACCTGTTCTTGCTCTGTACTCATTTGACACAGAGGAAGAGGCTGTTGAGGCTGCGAATAACACTAGCGTAAGTGACATTAGCATTGTATATTGGGGCAGAGACTTACTTAGATAGATGGGATTGGCTTCATACTTCTTCACCAAGAATGTCGACCGTACTTGGAGACTCCTCGAGAATCTCGAGGCTGGTATGATTGGGATGAATACAGGTATGCTCTCTTCCACATACAACAATGTGCGAATAATGATACTGTCTAGGTAACTCATCTGCAGCTGAGTCGCCTTTTGGAGGTATCAAGGAATCAGGCTATGGTAAAGAGTCTGGGAAAGATGTCGCGATCAACGAGTACTTGATCACGAAGACTGGTACCTTGACTTTGGATGGACACTTCTAAGCTATTTGAATGCCGATCTAGTCACCTGTACTGTCTTTGGCCCTACATACACACTTGCAAAAGTAGTTTAATCATAGCAGTTCAAGACAGGAAACTTCCAGGGTCTCATGTGGCTGTATCACGTGATAGTATATATGCCAACGATAACCTGTCAGAAAATGCCTCGGCCTTTTGTGCTCCAGGCACATCTCAATTCCTCCGTCTTATCAAAGGTCTTCCTATTCAACACATGGTTTGGTTGCATGAAGCTTGACCCCTAGATGGCATGACCCCACTTTTTTAGCCTCGGCACTGACGGACATCAAACATACATAGACCTTCAACCTCACTTGACAATTGGCAGCTCCATGATCGTTTTACTTTGTTTTGTAGCCGCTTACTGCACCGTTCTGTTTTTCTTCTCCCGTGCTCCTAAGACTCATATCAAGATGGCCAATTCGAAGCCATTATTGCTGAGTACGCGGACGCTGACCGCGCCTGTCCGATTCGCCCTTTTCAATGCTAAAGGAACAGCCCCACTGCTCTTCGCTCTGCTATATTATCCCGAGAAAGTTCGAAGTATACTCCCCGAGCGTTTGCATTCGTGGATAAGCTCTCCTGCTGTCATTCGGGCTCTATCGGTTTTATTGGGCATCAGCGTTCTTCGAGGCATCAGTACTAAACTATCCCAATGGGTCGCAAACAATTGGCAACGTGACGCAGAGTTCGTGAAGAGTCAGGAGATAGTTCTGATCTCTGGAGGTTCGAGTGGGATTGGTCAAATTATGGCAGCTCAGTTCGCAAAGTTGGGTGTGAAGGTCGTGATCTTAGACCTCAATCCGCCGAAGACGACCATCCGTGAGTAGATTGATGTCCCGCTTTGACAGAACCTGTGTTAAAACATCTTAGCCGCCAATGTTACCTTCTACCAATGCGATGTTACGTCGACCGAAAAGATTGCCGCTGTCGCAGAGGAAATTCGAAAAGATCACGGCCATCCCACCGTGCTCATCAACAACGCAGGCGTAGCATTTTGTCGAACAATACTTGGTGCAAAAGAAGAGCACATTAGAAAGACATTCGAGGTCAACACAATGTCTCATTTCTGGATGGTTAGGGAATTCTTACCCGCTATGGTTAAAAAGAACCATGGTCATGTGGTTACGATTGCGAGCATGGCAAGTTACATTGTCCACGCGCAAAACGTAGATTACTCTTGTACCAAGGCATCCGCACTAGCTTTTCACGAAGGTCTTCACTCGGAGCTAAAATCAAGGTACAAAGCACCAAATGTGCGAACGACGTAAGTGCATCCTAAACCCAAACTGGCATGTGCTCACGCGATATAGGATTGTCAATCCGATCTGGATCCGTACGCCTTTGATCGAACCATTGACGGCTAAGCCTGACTTCAAAGATCCAGTCCTGGAACCTGAAGACGTTTCCACTGCCATTGTAAACCAAATTGTCTCGGGACGTGGTGGCCAATTGATAATACCGAAGCGGGTGAACTTTCTCTCAACTTTGCGAGCATGGCCGAGTTGGATGCAGACATCTCTGAGGAACAACATTGCACCTTTGCTGGACTTTTCCGACGAAGAACTGGCTGCATTTCGATCATAGCTTGTTTGGGGCATCGGGTATTTCGCGAAGACAATAGCGTTTGAATAGTTTTTGATTTCGGCATAATTGTTCCAAGAACAGCCACTTTGCCCAATAATAACAATTGAAATCTCAAGGCTGACGCTTTCAGCACATGTCGGGGTAACAGATGTGATTCTTGCGGCCGACCCGAACCAATCTGGGATCCAAGCTCAAGGTGAGACCCAAGCTTCACTTGAGCCAAAAGGGTTTTCGGAGCACGCGATACAACAAGTACAGCTGAACACCAATTCTTTTGCTTGCAAGAAGAAATATTCAACATCGAACTGTGAGATCACAAACTTACTTCTGAATTTGAACGGGGCCGGACATTCCCAATGGCAAGGTATCAGATGCCGATCTTGATCTCCATGGCCTAGAACTAGGCCTCAGCTCCACCGCCGAGAACGCCTCGGCTTTCCGCAATAACCACACTCGCCCCAGACGATGCTTCTCGTCTCTCTCGACCAACGATGACCATGCAAGACTATGCACGTGCCAAAATCTGCACCGAAAGTGCCGATACGGCTATCCGGTCGGCCAATCAACGACCTGTAGCCAGCTCTCTGGGACAGCCCAATATGTCATTCCATCCCTGTCCTCAGCCATGCTAGCTCTGTGGGAGGCATCAGCCTCACAACTGTGGCTGTTACTGTACGCATAGTGCGCGTTTGCCGCCATATATATCTCGAGACCGCGAAGTCCAGCGAATCCAACGAGGTTCCATGAACCCCTCTTGGTAAGCTCTAGTGAGTCGATGTCGTGAGACGCTATTGAAGGTGCTAACGAGTAAGTATTCATCCTGGAAATGCAATCCGATTGGTAGTGAAAGAAATCTCCTTCCCACGTTTGTTCCCAGCTACTAAATTCCCCGCCTGCTGGTCTCAGATGGCACGAATAGCTGCAAATTGGAAGATCGAACCGCGAATACCCTTATGCAGGAACTTCATCGTCAGCTACAGTCCACACGCCAAGATCGTGCGATCACCAATTTCTTAGGATCAACCTTGCACATTGGATGACTACTATGTACCGTCCCACAGCGGCATTGATATCCGTCTCTTTCGCGCTGACATCGTCGTTTGGTTCCAAGTAGGTTTCCACTCGGAAGTGTCCCTTTGGATGCAGGAACTCTAGTAGAAGTCTATCTAACGGTCTTATATCACGTTGTGGGGTTGCTAGTGACTTAGGGCTCATCAACCTTATGATGCTCTCCGAGACCGCACGTATGCAAGGTTTCAAGACCCAAGTTGCTTGTTCATATACGAGCTGAAGGTTGAGGAGGAGTGATGGTACTTTTTCCTGATGTTCCCGAATGATCTGCAAGATGAAAGTGTTTTTTTTGAGCATCGAAACACGATGTGTATCTTCCCGCAAATAATTTCCTTCTTAATCCATCTTTGCCCAGAAATTCAGATCTTATAAAATAACCTTGACTTCACCTTTGAGGCTTACAGTACTCAACGACACCTCGTTTGAATTTCTCAGTTTCACTCGATACTTTTCAGTCTTCCGTCTTTATTCTTCGCAACTCACGCTTCCACTGCTCAACTCGACCGCATTTCAACCAGCACCGATAAACATGATGTTCCTTACCATAGCATTCTTCCTGCTCCTCGCTCTCTGCGTCCTCCTCGCTATGCAACCCTCACTCTTCCAACCACTTCTATTCTGGAAATCCACCACTCCGACAAGACCCTCAGACAATCGCCGACCCAGCCTCGGCAAAACCGAAACCAAGATAACTCAAGACATTGCACCCTACAAATTCCCTCCTCTTCACCCAAAATCTTCATCCAGAATGGCAATGGGTCTCAAACGCCTCGATCACTCCAACTGGTTGACTCTGGACTCATCCTATCTCTCCGAGCACGAAATCCGGATCTCTCTGCTCAGTACACGCCGTCCTGATGTCGTCCAATGCCTGCCTGGCTCTCAAGCAGCATGTCACGAAGTCCTCTCCGTAGTAACCACCTTCCTTGCTACTCGTTTCCCGCAGCACTACAGCATAACCAACACTACCTCCGGCCGCCACATCGAGAACCATCTGACGGGCGAGGGTTTCCTTATTGACGAAAACTGCGAAGACCCATTAGAGCTAGCTGCCAAACTTGCCATGGAAGATTTCAACGTCTTGGTTAGGAACCCGGCAACAGGAGAGTATCATTTGCAGGCTAGTGCTACACTGTTCCCGGCGGGGTGGAAACTGCAAGAGAGGATCGGGTTTAGTATGGCGAGGTTACATGGACCTGTTCCAGCATGGAAAGAGAAACTTGGTGGGAGTGTGACTAGGTATGATCTCTTGTTTATTACTATTGAATATGGCTGATATATGGAAGATACTTCGATCACCTATCCTCCAAGACGGCAATGGAACGCACGAATCTCTTTATCCAAACTACTCCTGAGTTATTCCAAGATGCTCCTGAAGTGGCTCCTACTCGTCCACTCACCCCCGATAAGCTTATGGTCAGAAGGGAAAGGCAGACGTTCATTCGTTTGGAGAAAACCGATGCAGTGCTGTTCACGGTTAGGACATATATGCAACCCCTGATCGAGCTTAGTGAAGAAGAGATCAAGGCACTACGGAGCCAGGTACTTGGTTGGGAGGAAGAGGTTAGGGTATATAAGGGTTATGGTATCTGGGGAGAGCCTTTAATGAAGTGGTGTGAGGCGACGGTTGGCGGCACTAATCATGAAGATGCGGTGAACGGAACGAAGTAAGTTAGACTTAATTGCCTGAAGCTTTTTTGCATGGAGTTCATAGGAAAGAAAGGGGTGACATATGGCGCCAGGTTCTATTCATGAGTCATCAGAGAGTAGAAGTGAATCTGCGTTGGTAGCGACCGTTGAAAAGTTTCGAGTCATTAGATTTCTCTACTATAAAGCGACCCTTCTCACGAAGAATAGAGAGCTATCAAACAAAGCAAAGAATACGATTTGATGATAAGAGTCCGAGACGCAAGTGGCCGCTGACAGGTTATGATTCTCCACAAAGACTAGGGACATTAGCATGTAACAAACACGTATATCTCCTTCCAGACATTGTAGCCTGGTACAAAGTCCTAACCTGTCGGAGCACTTTCGACGAAAGCAAAATCGTGACAATCGTTTAGAGGATGACAGTCTTTTTTGAAAGATACGATGAGCAAATTGTCTACTATGGATGCGCAAATCTCAAATCCACTTTCTTGTGCAGTCCTAGATGCTTTCTGTAGTCGGATCTAAGGTATTGTCACGAAGACAGAATCAAGAACAGCGCGTGGCGTAGCAAAATCCTGTATTGACGAGAATCTAAAGCTACAGGAGGAAGTGTTTCCAAAGGGGACGAAGTTTAAGTACAGAGCGCTGTTCTGCGCTAGCAATTTGCCTAACTCTAATTGGCTAGTTCCGTGATATCAACTTAGGCTCCCACGTGACTCGTAATCCAACACTACTTCTG
>VXCB01000214.1:0-44888 GCA_009613015.1 Mollisiaceae sp. DMI_Dod_QoI
CCTCTTGGTACAACATGGTGCTGACGCAAACTATGCGAGCGGTGCTTCCTTTGGCATTGCGCTCACGACATCAAATTTCAAATTGCTTCAGATACTATGCTCATCGTGCTCGCTTAACCGAGCCAGCTCCTCGACTTCTTGAACTCAGATCTACAACATCAGTTTTATCAAAGATAAGATTCATTTGAGCTCAACTTCTTGTGTCATGGCATAGGCCTCCCTCTATTCTTGCATGTTCAATACTCAACCGCATTAAGCTCAAGGACATAGCAATAGCTATTATTTCTCACAGTGCTTTATATTGATTAAAAAGCCCTCGGTTTTCTTTTCTGATTCAAAGTCAAGAAATGATTCTCTGCTTATCTATTGATTGCTCTGGGACTTTAGCTCACATAGCTCCAAGAGAAGTTATCAAGTCCAAGCTACACCCCTGCCGCCCAGAATTACTGACTCTGCAACCCAACGTCCAAAAACGGAAACTAAGGTTCCTCATCCACCATGCACCTTGTCCTTCCATCTGTTGTTATTTTTTCCCAGGATCTCAGCATTCCTAGCCACCTCGGCTTTCTCTACTTATCATCTACTGGCTCTTTCCTTCACGACCCATCCATCTGGTAGATCTGCCCCACTCATCCTCGAACGCTGGTACCGACTCCTCATCAGCATCCTGACCCGAGCTCTGAGGAGACTGGCAGGCTTCTAGTCTAAGTAATCTCAATGAATCCAAGCTATTGACGACTTTCTCAACAACTTCATCAATTCTTTCTTTATCGGACTTGCCTGCATTGTTGTATGGACCATCATCCCAGAGCATAGCTTGCTTGAAATCCTGATTTTTGACTTTGTCCTCCATTTGCAGCGTCAGCTCCCTAATATTGGGACAGACACTCCGGATTATAGGAATGAGGATATTGAGGATACGAGCAAAGCCAAGCGGTGCCCCAGGTTGAGGTTCGTCAGGATCCATATTCCATACTGTTTTCATGCAACCCTCGATCTTAATTTTGGTTAACATGCTGGTATTGGCCCTGCCAATTCGGTGAAAGAATTGTAGCATAGGGTCTCTAGCTACAAACTTGGGGAGGAAGCCATCATGGACGAACATGCGATTAATTGCAGTATTGAATTGGCGGGATGTCTGAGGAGCCCCATTTGTCTTCGGCATTCCTGGAATCCAATGTGGGAAATGCTCAAATTCATCATGCTCGTGACCTCCGGGTCGGGACCTGAATGCAGTTTCAGATCCAGTGTTGAATGCAAAGGCATTCTCTCCGTAAAGCACCTTTCTGCATTCAGAAAGAATCTGTTTGTTCACTCCCAAGATAGCGAGATCGTCTATTGGATGCACAGTCATTTCCATACGATTATTGACTTCTGCGAATTGATCCCCGGCTTCCCCACGATGAATAACATTGCATTCGACTTGGGTTCCGAAGGCTTTGTTGAAAGTGAACGGGAGAGATGTTTCTCCACGAGCAATACTCTGAGCTTGGATCGAAGTTGGCTCCGTTGGAATCGTGACCGTCAGATTCTGTTCACGCCCGCCATGGCAGCCTCCCGGGTATGCCGGCTCGAAGTCGGTCCAACCACGTACAGGGGCGCTAAGATCATATTGTTCGGTCTGACGACGTTCGCTCCATTGATATCCGTAACTTCGGCGCTGGACTTGGTCGGTCCAATAGCGATGGTCGCCAATCTTCTTCTGCGGGTATGTATTGTATCGCACATAGCCAGGCAATATTGTGGCTGGACGGAGGAGAAGAAGTCGCCATATAATGTCGCGAATCTCTGTATTTCTACTTAGTAGTTGATTGTATGCTGTTGGGGGAGGGAAATACCTCGGGGCAACTTGTGGAGGATGTTCTTTGCCTCGAGTTCCTTTGCGACACGGGCTTTCTCTGCGTCTCTTTCCTCTTGTGTTGAGAGCAGAGCCTTTCGGTAGTTCATCTTCATTCCTGAAGCCATTGCAATGTTGAGGAAGCACTTTGAAGAAGTGGTAGATGGGTAATGTAAGACGAAGTAAAGAAAAAGATCTCGGCGCGCAAGTATGCGGTGAGTAGAAGAGTACTTGATAGCTTGTTGCAAAGATGTTAGAAGCAGTTTGGAGTTGTGCAGACCTTGCTATGCAACTGCGTTGTTGAGTTGTTCTTGAATTGTTGTGGTGTTGTAAAGTGGAGGAAGATCTGAGAAATTGGCGAGAGCTACGAAGTATTTATATGCATTTGAGATTCAGTTTTAAAGTAAGCTAACCTTCTCTATACCAGAGATTTGGGAGTCAATTAGCGTATTGTGAGCAATAGATTAGCGTCAAGTTCGAAGGGGTTCGCCTTCCAGTCTGGAAAACCAATCAACGACTTTTACAACATTTGTCTCAAAGAAAGCTGACTTGAACATCAATCTAGTGTGCTAACACTTAAATTTTCCTATATAGACATATAGACTTCTATGTAAAATCGAAGCGATTGAGAAACTGTTAGCTATCAAAAGAAAAAAACCCCCCTTCTGGCCGTCAGTTTATCAAGTTTTTGAAGCGCGTTTAGAGTTCGCAAAAGAGTTTGCGCCTCAAGCTTTAGTTACAACGAGCGTGCATGTGCACCAACAAACTGAACAGTAGCACTGATATGCAAACAGCAAATCAGACGTAATCGCCACCTCCTGATCGGCACAGCCATAAGTTCACGAGATCAAGCACAGGTCATGTTCTCCGTACTTTTGATAGGACTTTGGGAAAGCTGGCATGTAGCATACTAGCATTGACCTCCATTGGAGATCTCCCTGTGACATGTTTGCTATTGCTATACGGAGGAGATCATTAGGTCAGCTCGCCAGCTCAAGTGCAAACTGTGCAATCGGAGGAGAGGAAGAGGCAATCTAGTGTATAACTAGAATCTCAGCAAGGCTTGCATAATTTGATAAGGGCATCAGCTCCGTTGTTTTCTTCCACTGTCTTTCAAACCTGAGAGCATATGTGCTCGTGCGCTCTTAGTACACTTGGAATTGTCTTTGCACATTTTCTCTTGACACTTATAGTAATAGTAAAGAATTCATCAAATTGTATGTGCGGCTCCCT
Organism: Mollisiaceae sp. DMI_Dod_QoI; assembly: GCA_009613015.1. Lineage (NCBI taxonomy): Eukaryota > Fungi > Ascomycota > Leotiomycetes > Helotiales > Mollisiaceae > Mollisiaceae sp. DMI_Dod_QoI. The sequence goes on from VXCB01000214.1 coordinate 3,071, forward strand.
GCCCAAAGCATCGGACCAAGCATTCCAGATACCACCAAGGATCACCGGTTCATTACTGCCAACCGTGTTGTCTGCTAACTAAGTCCAGTAGAATATTGTGACTTTGTTGTAGATTAGCTATTCTTTCCATGCATCGATGTACTGTATTTTATGGCCTCAATTTGGGAATTCTTGATTCTGTTAAGTTCAAGCATTTTATGATGGAGGTGAAAAGGAATTGGTGGTGACCAAATTTGCTCGAACTTAAGTCGATGTTAGACATTTTCTATAATGAACCAGTCTCGATTAAAGCACTATAATAGTACTATAGCAATACTTTCAAAGCGAGTGTAAAAATATATCTCAAATTCGAAAAACTCTTATTATTTATCAACTCTTCGAATTAACCTTTATTTAATCCTTTAATCCTAACCTCTCTAGCCCTTTTTAAACTTGATTCTGACTCTTCAAAGTATTGTCGGAGGAATACTATAGTATTATAAAAGCACTATAGAAGTGCTATAGCCTTTACTTAATTTCAATTAAGTGTCGGGTGTATGCGCGCAAGTGAGCAAGTGCACGGGGCAAGAACATATCAGCTCAAGTGGACCTCCACCCGACCCGCAATCCGGCCAACCATATAATTAAATCGCCATATCAGCAGATAGTAATCCTGGCAATGCAAGTGTGAGCGAGTTCGCTTATCAAGCAAATTTGAATTATCTTATCCCCCTTTCATTATCGGCTCTCACCGCCGCACACATCGAACATGCAGTGAATATAGTGCCAGAAAAAACTTTATCCGGGCTGAATGGGGAGACATGCCTAGATAGGTAGGTAGTATTGAAGTATGTATCACGTCATATTTAGGCATGTGAGAGCCAAGTACGATTTCATTTCAAATATTCATCTTACTTCGTCTGGCTAAGCTTAAATAATTTGCGATATCATTTGCACAGGTTATCATGCATAATAGCCGTCGCAAATGCTTGAGAAGGAGTCGTATCGCATAGGGGCTGATCCATCTTCGCAGAGGGTATTCTTAGCTCCCACATCGGTCTCGTCACCCTACCGCTTCGTCTGGCAGTGCTAGACAGTGAATGTTCCAGGGTGTGTGATGGGTAAAATCGTGTTGTTCAAAGACTGAATTGGGTGTATTGTATCGGTAAACAAAGGAGCCAATAGGAGAGGGTAGTAAGCACCGTGGGCAGTGGCTGCCAAACGAAGAGATAGAATACGAATGACCTGCCAGCTTACAGAATCCACATTTCAACATTTCTAGAACCAAGAGGAACATGGCTCGACCTCAACCACAAGAAACAGACAGTACGGCACCACCTGGCCAAGATTATGAATTTTATCCTCTTCCGGACACAAACCATATCCGCCTCCTGTATCTCGAGCCCGACACTGTAACGCAAACCTTGAGTTACACTCTCAAACCTGCTGATCTCTCCTCTAAGCCTGAGCCAGCTTACAACTGTCTGTCGTATACTTGGGCGTATCCTCAAGGGACAAATTAAACGCCATTCCCATAGACATCACCCATGCCGGCGACCGGAAAAAGGAAATCAAATGCGATGGCAAAACCATCTGCATCACGGAGAACTTGGAGTCTGCGTTGAGTCAATTAAAGGAAGATATGGCTTCCATTGATGAGAGCAGCCAAAAGAGAACTCCTATGTGGATCGATGCAATTTGTATCCATCAAGAATCGGACGACGAGAGGAGCTTGCAGGTTGCGAAAATGGATGAGATATATCGCCGCGCTCAGAAAGTTATTGTCTGGCTTGGTCCTGAACATAATCGCACACTAGCAGCTATTGATGTACTTGCCCAACTTGTAGCTGTCCCCGAGGAAAACCGCAATGCGGATATTCCGAGCGGGCTAAGCCATCGGGAAATTTATACGACATTGGGTATTGGTCCTATAAAGCACGAGCAATGGCTAGCACTTGGTGAACTTCTAATGCGTACGTGGTTCAGCCGTGTGTGGGTAATACAAGAGATATTCGGAGCGCGGGAAGTGGCTGTTTACTGCGGCAGGCATTTATTGAAATGGGAGCAAATCGTCGAGGTATCGGAGTTATTAAGGACAACGGGGCTAGGTCACGAATTAATGAAACTTCTAGATAAGGTGACAGCCCCATGTGACGGAGGGGGGGAGGAGGACGGGGAAGAGGAGGACAGGGAAGAGGAGGACGGGGATGAGGAGGACGGGGAAGAGGAGGACGGGGAAGAGGAGGACAGGGAAGAGGAGGACAGGGAAGAGGAGGACAGGGAGGACGAGGACGAGGATGATGACAATAAGCAGAGGAACAAAGGAGGGAGTGTGAATAGAGATGTGGATCAAGCTGCGTATGTGGACAACAAGGTCAATAATCAATGGCTATTCGAATCTTTGAGAAAGCAAAAGAAAGGGCTCAAGTTAGAAACGCTTCTCACATATGCGAGATACTTTGGTGCAACATGCCATTCAGATTACGTCTACGCTATGCGTGGGATGTGGGAACCAATTCCTGAAGAACATCAGCGCCTCCGCGAAACTATCAAGCCGGACTACAAAATTCCGGTTGAGGATGTTTTCACCGCGGCGGCGTTTGCTAGTGCGGTTGAGATGGGGGATCTCAATATACTTTCCCTAGTTGAGGACCATTCGCTCAGGGAGGCACGGGCATGGGAAGAAAGTACTGCACGTGAAAAGGAAAAGGACACAAAGAAGAAGGAGAACATGAAGTCGAAGCAGCTACCGAGCTGGGTGGCAGATTGGAGTATCACTCCTATTGCAGAGACATTATGCATGAATCCCCGCCCCGAAAAGGGGTTAGAACGATGGACAGCATCCAAAGGTCTTCCATACACTTCCCCTACGGAACCGATTGAAAGAAGGCTACGCGTTAAAGGTTTGCGCATCACAACGATTGTCAAAAAGGCAGCAGAAAAACCAAAATTCCGAGATAGCATTGATGGCATGGAGATATTCGCCCTTCTCGAACTTTTATCGAATCTCCTCGAACACTCTTCTTCCAGACCATCAGATCTCATTGATGCTTTCTGGAAAACGATCATCAAAGACACATATCGTCACAAGAAAGCGGGCGATGCGGCTAGGAAGGCTTTGACAAGTTTTCTGGCTAATCGAATCTTCGAAGCATCACCCGAGTCTCTAGAATCACAAACACCACCAGCCCACAATTCAGGACTTAAAAGTATAGAAGCCTTACTTAACAATATCTCAGCAAGAGATACAACAGGCACTATTCCGACATATCAAACTATCCGTCAAATCATCGAAACAGAAAAAGAAAATGTGAATTTTGCAGGCGTGAATGTAGAGAATAAGTTCTTCGCGGAGAGCTTTCGCTTGGCTTATGATGGAAGGAGGCTGTTCTGCACTGCGGAGGACGGATCAAAGGGAGTTTTATTAGGTATTGGGCCAGAGTCACTTAAGAAATGGGACGAGGTGTGGGTGATTGCTGGGGCGGATGTGCCGATGGTTTTGAGACCGAGGGGCAATGGAGAGTGGAGTCTGGTGGGAGAGTGTTATGTCCATGGAATCATGGAGGGAGAAGCTGTGCATGATGTTAGTGGAGGAAGAAATATTCAGGACAAGAAAGGAAGGGAGAAGATCACGGATATCGTTTTGGTTTGAGGATGAACATAAAATTGTTAGAGTCAAATGCAAGGCGCGACATATTGAGAGCCGATGGTTGTCTATTTCAAAATCTGGTATTGAAACTATCTATCCTTATGTAAATTCTATTATCTCTACTCTTCATGAGATTCAAGGCTTTTGCGTTCCTCTACTAGTGCTTTTACTCTTAATCGGACTCGAGCCAACTACACGCTTCCTAACCTTACCAGAAGGCTTACAGACACCTACCCACGGGCAAATCCCTTGGTTACGATCAAGCGAAGGAGACGTGGTAATAAAGATCGTCAGATTATTTGTACAAATAGCGCGATTGGGTCCGCAAAGTTGATTCAGAGTTTCACACCCTGTTAAGCACTGTCTGCTTGTGATCCCACATGCATCTTTGAACTCGACACAGCGGCGACGATCGCAGTTTACGTTGGAAATGCAAGCCTCGCTAGTCTCATAGGCGGTGCAGTCTTCTTGAGTATTGCAAGGTGTAGGTGGGTCGAAGTCGGTAGAACGAAGGAGGTCGTAAAGGGTCGTGTCATTGTCTAGATCGAGAAGACTGGTGTTTGTGAGGCTGAGACTCGAGGCTATTTCACCCATTGTTAGAACTTTAGGACTTGAAGCTGTGCCGTTGGGACCGGTGACGAAATTCGACGGAGAGTTGGGGGCTGTTGCAAAGCCGGCTGAGTTGGCAACGCAGAGGCGGGGGTTAGTCCAGATTGCATCAGCGGCGTATTTCCAAAGAAGGGTATAGTTGAAGATTGTTTGACTAGTGTAGAATATTCTACAATCTGCAGCTTCGTAGGCGAATTGTAGGGGTATTGTTTCGCCAATTCGGACTTGGTCACGGAGATTTATGCTGGCGTAGTTAATGCAAACACCTCCAGTGTCGGTACGGTTAGGAAGGAAGTTTTGTTCTGGAGACTTATTTTGCTGGAGGACCGTTTGAACGGTACTAATACTGCCATCGAGATCAGACGTGTCGTACTGGATAGCTCCCCTAGTTCCGGCAGGTGCTTGCATAGGACCTGTTGTAGGGCGACCACCAACAGCAACAACGCGTACGCCGGCTTCATGGTGCATCATTTCCATAAACAGGGCACAAGAAGAGGCACAAATACCATCCGAAAGCTAAAGAAATTCAAATTAATTTTATATCCAGATAGATGTAGGTGGATGCTCACAACGATGATATCCTCGGCCGCAAAAGGGGGAGCAGTGCCCGAAGCTGCCTTCTCAGCACCATAACCATAGACTGTAACGTCATTACTAGAGTCACCAAAAGATGCCGCTACAAAAGTATCGTTATTAAGATCATATCTCTGAACCGTCGTGAAGAAATCGCCATCACTTTCCGATTGACCGAAGAACTCGGACCACGACGTGAAAGTCTGGTTCGTATTTGCATTAAGTCTCGTAGTCGCAACCCATTCACTGTCAACTAGTTGATGATCGTCTGTCGAAGTGAGATCTTGGAAGACTGATGTAAGGGTCTGGCCCATCACATTTGCTTGAGGAGTTGCGCGTAAACGAGAGCCACCGTAAGGGTCTTTGTTAGGGAAGAAGCGCTTGAAGGTATCGACTGCAAGAAGGGGCTGACCACCTTCATTAGACTGTACATCGACAACAATCTTGGTCATCCCTGCAGCCTGACTCCTTGCGATGAACTCAGCAATTGCCGCATCAAAATTGGACAAACCGTCGTCTGCCAGACTGTCAAAATTGGGAATGCTAAGAACGGCGATAGAAGCATCCCGGAGAAAATATCCTAGGCGAGACTCAGATAGTGTTCTTTGAATCATAGACAGTGAGACCTACCTGTCACACCTGGATCCTCATCTGCCAGATTATTTTGTGCAACATCGGCGCAAGGGGGGTAAAAGTCAGAACACAGTCCTACACAAGTTGAAACAGAAGTCGAAGTTGCAGCTGACGCAGAGGTCAAAACAGAAGATGCCGCTCCGACCGTAGTGGCAGCAAATCCTCCAATCGTCATGATAGCACCACCTAAAAACACCTCTGTCATAGTCGATATCCCGCTGACTGAAGGGACCCCACATGTTGCAGCTGGTGCATCCGAGGCACTCGCAGAGGGCGTTGTTATGTTCACAGTGTTATTATCGATTAAATCGGGGTCGTAAGACGTTGGATAGATGCCGAGGACGAAGAAGTTAAAAAAGTCTGCTCCAGTTTCTAATGGTCCCGTCGATCCCTGACTATAGTAAACGCCAAGAAAATTTTCTTGAAGTGAACTACCGTTCTCGAATACGAATGTGATAGTGTTGCCAGGGTAAAAAGTTGCATCTCCAGTAAATATGTTAGGGACATCTTGGATACTCCCCGCCGCGCTGAAAAACAATTGATTCCAGTCTGTATGAGGCTCAAGACCTCCTATGCTGTTCTGAGCTGCGAAACGTTCAAGGTAGGTAATGACATCCTCGCCGTTGATGGTGGTGATTGCAGATGGGGTGAACTGCCCATGATTATACGCGATGTCCCTTGCGATGTAGACTTTCGGGGCTTGAATACCATCATCTGATACCGAAACCAGATTCTCTGGACTTCCAAAAGTAAAAGCTGCAAGAATTCCAAAGTCCAAAATTAGGTGCGTATCGTGCGCTGCGATAAGTAGAGCTGCGAGCGCTGCCTCGAATTCGTACTGATTCTGAAAAACGCCATTGTCGATCCCCGACTGTAGTTTCGCTAACCCTCCCACGAGATCTACCCCTGGCTGTTGGTAGCTCGTTGGCGGTTCCTTCAGATATTGCAATGTACTTTGAAATTGGATTGTATCGTTATAGTACTGAATGAAATACGTGGCGACTGCAGCGTTGAACGGAACGCTTGTAAGACATTCGTAAATGAGGCTTGCATTGAAGATAGGGATTTGATCTTCTCACACCATTAGATAACTTGCGTTTCAAGAGCTCAGGAAGTAAACAAACCCGGGTTATTCGATCTTGGATCGTTCACAATATCCCCACATGCTGTGGATCGTGGGTTACCAGCGCTTGCCGTAGCAGTCTGCGCCGCAGCAGAAAAGGACAATGCAAAAACAGAGAGTAACAACACGCAAGGTAACTGGAACAGATGCATCGCAGCTAAATACCTAGGTGCCATCGAAACCGGAAGGGTTAGCGAGTAGATACTAGATACCAAGTATTAAGTTCTGGCTTTCGCGAAAAGCGCGAAAAGAGTGATGCAGCGGCAGTAGAAAAAAGATCGAAACAAAAGGAAAGGAGTCAAAAATACAGTCAGAGCCTAAGCATCGGAGAGCTTCTTTTAGTCATAGTATTTATCCAAAACCGGCTGAATATGGCGCAGTACGGAAATTGCGGCCTAAAGTAATACGGCTACAAGGTATATGACGCCTTAAAGCCCCTGAAGGTATGCTGTAATTGTTACAGAAACTGCATTTAGGGGAGCCTCTCTCTCACCAAATTGAGGTCTACACTGCAATAACTAAGTCGAGGTTTATATAATTAATGAAAGTCCTAATTATAGGGCCGTATAAGAACCTACTCTAAATATGCTATTCGTTTATATTGCCGGTAATGCACGCTATAAAAAATTACGTATAAATATATTATTTAAAAAAATAACGATTAGTTCTTTAAAGCTTTTTTAATTACGATTAGAACTTCGTAACTTTTGTAAATATTAAATAATAGAAATTTATATTGTCGGTTTCACAGGGGGTGAGCCTATTCAGAGAGTATACTCTAAGTTCTTATGGGTTTGCAATAAGTTGTTCATTCTAAGAGGTTCTAAGCGGAAGGAAGCTCTTATGCTTCCTTGACTGCCGAATACGGACTAGTACCGGCGAATGCCGCCTAGCCCTATTCTGACCACGTGATTATACCGACATATATATCGAAGAAAAATATATTAATAGTAATTAAAAATTATTAATTATATATTAAAATAAAAATATATAATAAAAGTATTATAATATTTAAAAAAAAAATATTTTCAAAAGTATTAATAATATTAGTGTTGGTATCCACACCAAGGATACCGGATCACATGTGATACGGCCCGAAACACCAGAAGTAAGGGTAGGTTTACTTCTATTGTTGATGTCTAAGGAACAAGTCTAGCTAGGGGGGAAAGAGCTTGAGGATATACCTCTTTGCGCTCGCCCACACTAATCCGAATACGGCTAGCCCGTTCGCTTAACTACCCACGTGACTTCCGTCTATGCTGACCTATGCCAACAATTAGTAATAGTTTTAGTAGTGCGGGATAGTATATTATAAAACTTTTTTCTTTTTAAACTTATATATTCGAATTATATATTTATATATAAATTATTAAACTAATCGAAATTAAAAAGATAAGTATATAAATATTATATAAATCTCGATTTAATAAAACCTATTTAAGGCTTGGAAAGCAAAGGTTAAAGGTCCCTTATAAAGATAATCTAAGGCTAAAAAAGGAAAGGTTATGCCATAGGCAGTTGCAAAGGTGTAAGTGTGTCCCGCGATGCGCTATGCCGCATTCGGATTAGCACATAAATTCCAGGCCCTGGCAGCAAACCAGTCTCGTCGGAGGCCCTCCTTCAACTCTACGACGATTTCTGGTGAGAGGAGTGGTGATACGTCCATAGTTGACTCGCAACTCGCGTGTCCAATCTTAATGTTCCTCTTGTCTTGATGTTTGAGAATATTTCCTAGAGTTATGTTTCGTTGTCTCGGCGTTTGAATCGTTTACCTTTGATTGCTAGACTGAGTGTTGAGGTGTTACAGTTGCTTTAAGGCCTGCTGTCCCATAGAGAAGTAATTTACATTCTTGATTGCACTTTGTCGCAGGTATATGCATAATTCGACTAGCCTTAAGTTAGAAAGTGTAAGAGGTGAGGATGTAGAATATCCTTTGCGAAGTCGAGCGAAATAGATTCTGCTTGCGTGTATTCCGCAGCAAAAGAAGCAGGTGAGATGGTGTATTGTATTATTCATCTGCAGTATTGCGGGCAAATATTATAGTATAAAAAGTAGGAACAATGGCTCGATTTAGGATCTTGACTAGTCAGGAAAGCTGTTTTTCTACAATACGACGTGGCCATCCCTCAAAATGCTATAACTTTTCTAAAGCAAAACATTGAAAATTTATAATATTTGTAGAATTTCATTTTTAGATTTAAAACTTTAGTTACTCATAAATAGGAAAGTTCATGAGAATAAATGAAATTCGTTTCGATACACTACATCCACTGAGTAACAAATCTATGCAAACAGAAAAGATTCATGAGTTCGAAAATCCAACTCCTTCCTCTACCTATTCCAGAGTAAGAACCGTTCCGTTTGACCTCGCAGCAGACTCAAGCAATTCACAAATCGCTCCGTGGCCATTTTCCTTCGCGTACTGCATTGCCATGGCATACTGATGATAACCTGGCCCGGTGATTTCAGCTCCAGCGTTCAGAAGGTACTGCATCATATCGATCCGGCCATGCTCCGCAGCCCCCTCAAGAGCAGTCCTTCCGAAAATATCCGACCCTGGAGCGTTGACGCTAGCTCCGTGGATCAACAACTCTTCTGCAATCCCAATATATCCACCTATAGCAGCAAGTTGCAGAGCTGTTGCCCCCCATTTCATTGCAGGTGGCGCGTTGACTTCGGCGCCCTGCTCGATAAGAAGTTGAACGACTGCTAGGTGTCCTTTTTCAGCTGCCAGCTGAAGAGGCGTACGTTGGATTCCCCTTGTAGCGGCGAGATTCAAATTTGCTCCTCTGCTGATGAGCAGCTGGACCATTTGAGGGTTCCCAACATTGACAGCTACCAGAAGCGCTGTTCGTCTTTCTTTCATCTTCCAGTAGCACCAACCCTCATATCCAACAATTCTATTTAGATCGGCTACTTTGCTGAGAAGCATTTCGACCACTGCTTGGTCGTTGCTCTCGATTGCAATTGCAAACGGTGTTTTGTTTTCGTGAACAGAATCAGCAGGAAAATTGCCATCTACGCTTATATTCGCTTGAAGAAGAGCCTGAATTAGGGGAAGGTTTTGCGTTGTGATGGCTTGTGAAAGTGCCTTTGAGCCATAACCTCCTTTGCCATAGGGATATCTTGCTGAAAAAGATCGGAGAAGTCGTTGAACCAAGTCAATACTTTGTGACATCGCTCCGAGCAGTGCGTGTTCGTCTGCAGGGTCTGCACCACGGTCAAGCAACCAATCGATCATTTCAATTCCGCCACTTTCTATGGCTGCTACCAATGGTGTATCGCCCTCAAACCGGGAATTGATATCTGCTCCATTGTCTAGTAGGAGTTGGATTACTTCCATGTTCTTGCTCCGAATTGCTATTGAGAATGTATTTGCTTCGTTGTGATTAGGGTTGACACAGGCTCCTCCTGCAAACAACAAATCTTTGATAAGCGAAAAGTCTCCATGTTCGACGGCGATCCCAAGTGGCGATTTTATGAACCAGTTCGGGACATATGGGCGGCTAACCGACATGAGATTTGGATTAGCACCAGTGTTGAGGAGTAGCTGAACTGTGCCTATCATCTTTCTTTTTAGCGCTTCAACTAACGACGAATGACCATCGAGTAAATTTTCGGGAGGTGCATCAACGTCCGCGCCAGCAGTGATAAGTGTTTGTGCTACTTTTTCATGTCCTGCAGCACACGCTTTGAAAAGAGCACACCCGAGTTCTTCCTCTTTGCCTCGACCATCACGAATTAAGGACCGTACGATTTCAAGATTACCAACTTCGGCTGCGGCGAGTACTGCGGCCTTGAACTCTGGATTTTGATGAATATGGCGCAGTGCGCCCTTGTTCTTAAGGAGCCGGATCAGTTGCGCATTCCTACTACGTATCGCTTCAGAATATGGCGTTCTAAGGGTGTAATCGAATCTGCGGTCTCCTGTACAACCTGTCAATACTGGATCAAGGCACCGGAACAATGAAGCGACGCTATCGACGCTGGCGCCCTCATGAAGAAGATATGATACTAGCTCCATGTTTGTGCTTCGTATAGCGCACGTGAGTGTTGCTTCTGTAGGTCGAATACCAGAGTCGAGAAGAATTCGAACGACCTGGAGATAACCTTGCTCCGCTGCCATATCGACCACCGATCTCGGGGAAAAGTCTCGCCAGAGAGATTCGTTCAAAGTTTTGCCGTCGACAGTCACCGAATGAGCAATACTAGCCTTGACTCGAAGCATGATTTCAACAATCCTCGTAGCAGTGTCAGCATCAGACTGTTTCAAGGCATAGAGAAATATTCCACGTTGGGTCCACTCCGTGTGGTGATCATGTGCCCCTTTGTAAATAAGGGTTTCGGCCACTTGTAGGTAAAGCTTGGACAAAGCTCTTTCAAGGACGCTAATAGTTATGCTGGCGCCAGACTCTAGGAGGAGATGAATTAGATCAAGCGGCGGCTCTGCAGCATCGCCGGAGAGCGAAACAGCACGTTCAAGAGCGCCCTTCTCTGCATTGTTGTCTTCCACATGGGTCTTGTTCAGATCAGCTTTATAGTGTAACAGAAGCCGTGTCATAGAAAGACTTCTGAGCTTGGCGGATCGCTCTACTGGAGTATATCGATCATCGTCGACAATGCAAACCTGCTTGTTTACGTTGACATATCGTTTCTCAAGAAGAAATTCAGCAGCTTGCACGTCTCCACACTCGACGATACACTGGAATAGGTTCTCTGCAAGCGCGATGGTTGTTGGTCCGGGAGAAAATTGGAGTAGCCCCGACACACTAATATGCTCTCGTATGTAGTTCCACATATTCTCACGTGGAAAATTAGGCAGGCCAGCGAAATTGTTAGCTGTCGAGAACAATAGGAGCTCAACCTGTGTTGCAGACAAAGATTGAAGAGGCGGCAGCATGCCTGGTGGGTTTGTGGAACACTTGGCTTGTGCTGCGATGGGCAGTAATGCTCTCAACTTAGGAAAGCACGTGGCGTAATATGTCTGGACAAGTTCATAGGGTGTTTCGGTGTCTTTTGAGTTGTCGATCAATGGTGCTTCCTCCTCATGAACTTCGGATTCAATGTAATTGGTGGCAGCAGGGCGGGATGCGGGATGAAGAAGTCGATTGTCGATACCATTGGCAAGGCCATTTGACAGAGCTGTTGTAGAAAAAAAAAACTGTTTGTTAGCCTCTGACTTACAAGCGTGATCGGTTCAGGAACTGAACGCCATTCATCATTCTGATCTAGTAACTAGACTTACCCTTAAGACGAATACTAGCTTGAAACTTCATGAAAGGGAGATTGAATGTTGGTACCAGGGCTTCATTTCCTACTCTAGGCAAACGAACTGTGTCTTCATCTTGGGGCAGGAGATCTTCACAGTCTGCTCTAGGTGTAAGAACTTCAAACCCAATTGGAATTTGTGGAATCGGCACTGAGAAACAAAATTAGTTAGAGTCTAATCGGCGGTAAAATTTCAGAAACCTACATTGAATATATGGCCGAAATGATGAGGTATAGCTGTAGCGATTGATCCGTTTTCTGAGTCTTGTTTCTGATAGTATTTCTCCGTTCATGCGTACCACACTAAACTTCCCCGCAGCTTTTCGGGATTCCAGTATCCTCCCAATAGCCTCCCATTCCTGAGCAGTTCCATTTTTGCGAATGCTCCACTGTCTGAGATATCTTTCATACTCCCAGGGCCTTTCGGGTTGGGTCAGCATGTCGCGTGGGCGCGCTAGGAGCTGAAGAAAGGAGGGGGCATACAATCTGTGGAAGTTGTAGAGTCTCTTCATCGTTTCAACAACACCATCTGCTCCCCTGAGAGTTTTATTCTCTTTCAAAAACAGATTGCTGATCGTCCGTTTATGGATAGCCCACTCAGAGTCATCTCTGCGAGCTTGAGATGCGGGTTGAAGCATCTTCAATTGATTGTCGACCGATTCCCGGTCTAAGCAGATGTAGGACTCCGGAGAAAGTTGAGCGCAGAGATAAGAATCGGGATGATGATGATGAAATGTTGCGCATAGAAAAGAGCGGTAGGCATCGCAGCCTTATATCAGGCCAATTCGGAGAGGTCTCTTATTGGCGGTTGCCAAAACCATCGCTTCTTTGATCCCCAGTTTGGTAATGAAATCTTATTGGCAGTTGCCCAAACATGCACACTTTACAGAACTCTGCGGTTGGTTGATTTCAAACCCTTTGTGCAGCAACGCCACACACCATCAAACAGGTTCGACTAGCCCACTTGACCGCAGGTCTGCACGGCTGCAGGGAGCGATTGAACACAATCACTTGTAAACAGGGCGAGAAGGATTCGGTGAAAGAAAAGGGGAGGTAAACGTAAAAACCCCTCGTTGTGACAGCCAGGTAGATGTGAAGTAGATCATGATTGCTCGATAGCGCACGTGACCGAGTATCCTGAGTACCTATACCTACCTACCTTGGTAGGGTGAGTAGCGCCTAAGCAGAGGTGCGATGGTTACTTCGTACTTGTCGGCCGTCGAGGTTTGGTGTACTTTGTAGGTGTGGTTACATTGTAGATGGAGGTGGCAGGAGCGAGGACAAAAATGGTGCCTGAGGCACCACATGAGTAACCTTAACCTTAACTGCGTCGGGAGGAACTGTTGGAAGGCAAGTCCAGATTCGATGAGATTACCGATGAAACAAGAAATAATGCTTAAAAAAAGAATTACCTAGCTAGTCTTTAGAATAACATATCTAAAACAATATTTCAACTTGATAGTTGACTAATAGATATGATTTCGCGACATTATTTGGCTCTGCGACTGCGGTGCGGGAGAATGAAAGGTGTCTGCGAAGTACTCGTGAACCACCTGCTCATGTTCGAATTCCATGATGCTCACTGAGTAAGGAGACGCGCCCTCATATGTGATTGTAACTTCACTCACCTACAAATTCAGGCCTCCAGTGGTCTTGCGGACGGTGAAATGCTGGTCAGCGGGATGCCCGCTGCGTTGCGATGAGAGGGTTGTTCAGCCACAGAACAGCTCTGTACTCCGACCTAGTTCTAATTCCGATTCGTTCGCGTAAAAATCAGCGTGGAAATCACTAAATTTATCTCAAATAATAGTCAAAAGATACGATTTGTATAGTTATGCCCACAAGGGAGCAAAACTCTGTGCAATTGAACTCGCTTTCCGAATATAGGATTTCAATCAATGGTCTCAAAAAAACGGAACTACTCATGGCATCTCATCCCTCTAAACAAGTATATCTCGCCCGCCGCGCAATACAAGCAGACACCTCTTGGATTCTCGACCTGCAAAACCGCGTTCAGGAAGCATTGAGGCAAAGCGGGAGCCTGCAGGAACTTTCGCTGGGCTCTGCTGCCATCTTAGAGGCGAGGATTGAGGGAGGAGAAGTTTGGGTATTTGAAATCGAGGTGTTGGTAGATGGTGTTGAAACGGCACAAAACGGAACAGAGGAGAGAACACCAGTCGGTGCGGTGATTATTTCTCGTTTTGGGGACGAAGGATGCGGAGATTGGAGATGGCTTGAAGGACCTGAGTCTAGTCACGTGCTTGGAAGAGTAGATGGATATTTAAATCAGGAGAAAGTTAAAAAAGATGTGAATGGGAGTGGTGAGAATAGAATATGGTATCTTCACTCATTGATGCTGGCCCCAGAGTTGCAAGGTCAAGGCCTCGGACGAGCATTTTTGAGACAAGTGTTGAATATTTTGGAAGTAGAGATGAAGATTGGAGACAAAGGTAAAGAGGAAGTAAAAGGAGGAATTATCTTTCTCGATTGTTGGGCGGGAAATGATAAATTGAGAGGGTTTTACGAGGCTATTGGGTTCAAGTCCTGGGGATCTTTTCCGGAGAAGGATTATGAAATTGCGGTTTTTGCCTGGGAGACGGGGTGATAAGGTCAGAATTTCTAGTAAACCAAATTCATGGTATAATTCGATCAATCATGACTGGTTTCTGGACGAGGAAGCAGGAACGTGACTTGAGCAATGTGAGCAGAGGGTGAAGCGAGGACGAGCAGCACCCGAGTAGAATGGCGAACCTGATCAATCGCTTTGGAAGCGAATTTGATGAAGCGTCGTTTGGGATCACCGAAGTAATATTTCTCTTCTGAGCGGAATTTAAGAGTTGTTGTTGAGCGAACTATCTGATTTGTCGTTCTGCTTAAATGGTGAATCACACGATTCAGACAAATTGTTAAATAATTTTCATCGAGTCATTTCCGCTACATTTGCGCTTTCCGAATTGCCTTGTGATTCATCGCCACTACATTGGTCATTTTTGAAATTCACTTAAATATTCCAAGATATATAATCAGTTTCTATCTCTCCACTGTTCTTCCTCTCCATTAACACCATCTTCAATACATCTCTCTGACCCGCATCCCTTCGACAATCATCAGAGCCAAGCCCCGCACAACTCATATTACACCACACCAAATTAGTCATTATGTATCTACGCAAGTTCTTCTTTGCAGCCATCATGACTACTGCCTCTCTTTTGACCTTCGCTATTGCCGGGCCGATCTCGGTCTCAGGGCTTGCTGAAAGACAACCCATTATTGAGCAGCAGTATTGCTGTACTGCTGGCTGTAAGTCAAGATGGGGCTTTACATTTTACAAGCAGATTGTTTATACATAATACGTCCTCTGCTTGTACACTTAAGAATGGGACTCTTGCTCTTTTGCTCTAAAAACATCCAACAAAAGGCTGTAGCTAACTCCCTTTTCTTCAGGTACCAGCTGCTCCTCTCTTTCTTGCAGCGAAGGTGGCTGTACGTTGGTAAGTCAAGTTACTTCAATTATTTAGAAAGCGGAAGAAATGTTAACGGAGGTGTTATAGGTGCCCTGGATAAATTGTTGCGCTCTTCTATTTAAGGAGAAGCGAGGCAAAGACGGGATGTTACATGCTTGGAATCAGAAGGGCGCGTTGGTTTATTGGGTAACTCCAGTTCATCATCACACTTCACACTGGAACCATTCGCGCTGGAATACTTCAGATCATTGGAACATTTCGCATTGGAATGCTTCGCATTGGAACGCTTCGCACTGGAATGCTACGACTCACTGGAATGCCTCGACTCACCGGAACGCCTCGACTCATTGGAACGCTTCACAATGGAATCATCCTGTTCGCCGCAATCATCTGGGCCATCAAAATACTCTGCCCGCGAACTAGACATGGAAAATGCCCAACGGTGGCTTATACTTATGGTTATGGATCGGCAGCTTGAGCTTGGTGGGTTGTAAAATCTATAGGCGATACATAAGATGAAGATTGATGAAAATCATTTTCACTACCTAGGTCTCCTTGGTGGAGAATACGGTGGTTTAGCAGCGATGCCATTAATGTATAAAGAGTACATGCGTTCTTCACCGACTTATCCTATCCTTGACCGAGTTCTCGATCAAGTTCAATATGCTATTATAGTTCTCTTTTGTGCATTAGCAGTATTACTTATATATTGAAAAATAATAATAAAGTATAAAATATATCTGGAAGCAAGTAAATGCTTACTGTGCCTATTTTTTAGACTATCCTTATATTAAGCATGATTCACAGGCTTCATTGAAATACTGAATAATTCCATCAGCATTTGCAAGTTCAGCAATTGTATTACTCACTCAAATGTACTTACAAGATTATGATTCAAAGCAGGATTTAAAAAACTATAAAAGAGATAATTTTTCTGGCCGTCACCTTCCTTTCTTTTATCTATCAATATTGAAAGAATTACAAGCGCTCTTCTCAAGAGAAATGATCTTACCAATTCAAACAATTTAAGTATCCAACTTTTCTTGAAAATACTTCTCAAGTCAATGGTACAATAAGCCAAACCTCAAACATCAACTATCTCTATTTGCACAATATTTCACACTAGAAAGCAAGCCTCTTTCGAACAGCTACAATACCTGACGTTTCACGATCTCCCTAAGGCTCAACACTTAAAATATGTCGGGTTGGAACGCTAATCTGAGTTTACCATCAAGGACACCAACACCACTAGGCCCGCGGCCTCTTCTGGAGAATGAACAAAGAAGCCTTCTATCCCTCTGCAAAGAGAGCGACAAAAACTGGTACATAGGACACGACCAAAAGACTTATGGGGAACTGGCCATTAGAATGAACGAGATATTTCAACTGGCTTCGAAACCTGCAATGACGTTCGCACCTCGTGACATCATAGCAGATATAGCGGGGTCTTTCGACTTCTATTTAAGGAGAGAACAACTACTTGGGGCTGAGGATGAAAATACGGCTTTGGGGCCACCGAATTATGCGCCATATACGTTACAGCCAGCTCCCAGCAAAGAGTGGCAACAATTCGAAAAGGACTCTCTTGCAGACTTGGGCATGGGTAATCCGGGTAGTACCCAGATGGTTAGCTGGTGAATATCCGACCCGGCGAGATTCTCTTGGGTAAATACCCGGCCAAAGTTTACGTTCGGGTTGTATGTGGGTAACCCGGTAATTTGAAAAAACCGGGGTATTTTGGGCTACCCTACCCGAAAAAATCGCGACGGGTGATACCCAGAGCTTGAGTACCCGGGTACCCGCGGGTAAACCCGTATTTGTGCCCAAGTTTGCTCTCTTGTATGGCTAGATAAAAAATATGAAAGCGTAGCAGGTAGTCGGCTGCAGAAGATTAAAAGCGAAATGAACGAAATTGCGGAGAGTCGTTCTTGGCCCACGTATTCCGAAATTCGATCCAGTTATACATATGCCATGGTTCAGAATCGACTCAGGTTAAATAGGCTTGAATCTCAACGCAATCCGTTTAGTAATTGAGCGGGAAGTTGCTGTTATGTTGAAATCCTTTTTTTGTCTTCGCAATTTCGAGCGGACTAAGACAGAAGACGATGGAAATGCGCAGTATTTGTACACCTAGATTTAAGTGTTTACTTTAAGCCTGAATTTAGTCTGGATTTACACTTATTCGCTTCCTTCTCCATTCTGGGATTGAATACCATCTTGCCATATTGCCATCTGTGCCAATAATGTTATTTGCGGGGATAGTAACACCATTTTTGAAAGTGATAATCCTCTTTTCAAAATCTGGAAATGATTTTGTGGATTGTGATAATTTTGCAGGCATCTTAGCTCTAGATTTCTACTAAACAATCGTGAGGCTAGAGTGTATATTACAGCATTGAATAATGCTGGTGCGAAACACAATAGATTTATAATCGACGTTTTAAACTTCTATAATCTATATAAGAGCTAATAAATGCAATTACGAGACCTAGTCCAGAATGGAAAAAGCAAGTGCCAACTTGGGGTGGCAGGAGATGATAAAGGGAAGATATATTAAACGATAACTCGAAAGCTTAAAAGGTTTTCTCGCCTCCACTGCAGCAAAAAATGAGAGTCTTTATTAGAAACAGCTACAATATTAGCCAAATGGCTGGAACTCAAAAATGAGCATCGTTTGGTATGGATACAACTCAGAGATGATATCCGAGTTACACTAATATTTGTTGCAAACTTTACTTCAAACCGGATTTTGAAAGGCGAATAGCTTAAGGTATGCATCTCCACTTCTATCAAGGCACTTCAATTCCTGGCTTCAATACTTTGGCCCTCTTGCTAACCAGAGGACTATTTGAGTTCAGCGCCTTCAGATTATGTGCATCAAGACACGCCTGCCGACTAAGCAAAACAGCGTCATGAGTCCGCTCTCTGAGCTGCTTCTCATAGGTTTCGATCGCCTCCTTTCTCGACACTTTGTTGTCCATGATAGAAACGATCTGTTCAGAAAGTAGAGCAGCATCAGTCATTCCATGATTGGCCGCTTCGCCTCGATCTGCTTGGTGTCAGTAATACATCTTCGACTATTCCAATATAATACTTACACATCGTCATCGGGTGAGCAGCATCTCCAACCAAAGTCACCAACCCATTATTACTGGGCCATTCCCGCGTCAGCCAATCTTGCAACTTAATCTCCAACACTTCCTCATCGTCCGGAATATCCATCACCGCCTTAAACAGTCTCTTCTCAAAGCCTGCTGCCATGGCCTTCATCTTCTTCACTCTCTCCTTATTCCCCACAGGTACTTCATCCTCTTCAGACTTCACAATCCAAGACATATTCAACTGACCTTCATAATACTCATCTACACCTGACGATCCGTTTACTTCCGGCGTAGAGAGGGTAGAGTACCATAAGTACACACCAGTCTCCGGATGACAGCCTTGAAAGAGCAGAGGATCAATTTCTCTCAAAGGTTGAACCTGAGCTGGCGTCCAACGGATCGTAACGCCCATGAATCGAACTGGTAATTGATTCAACTTTCCAGCCTCTTCCCCGACAAGCATTCGTCGGATTCTACTCCCGCTTCCATCTGCTCCGATCAGAAGAGAACCGCGAGTCGTGGTTCCGTCGGTGAATGCGACTTCGATTTCATCCTCCGATATGGTGCGATAGCTTTTAATTGACTTGTTCCACTTCACATCGATATCCTCTGCCAACAATCCTCTAAATTTGAGCCGATGGATCCTCAGTCTCTCGCTCGGAGGGATGACAAATTTTGGTTGCGCTGTAGAAAGGTCTAGAAACAAGAATCGCCCTGTATCCTTGATTCCCTGTTGGGGGTCAACCTGTATCGTTGATAACTTTTTGAATAGAGGTTCGGGAAGACAGGATTTCAGAGCGGGTAATGCCCAATGAATGGTGATTCCCCAGCCCTTAGCGCGATCAATTTGAGCGTCTCGATCGTAGATCTCGAAGGGAACGCTATGCTGCTTAAGTGATTGTGCGAGGCAGAGGCCGACTACCCCGGCGCCGACGATGATGACAGGTTTCGAGAGTGACATCGTGAACGTAAGTCGATCGGACGGATAAGGTGAGTAATAGGCAAAGAGAAGTGGAAACGCGAGAGTTTGCGCTTCACGATTTCAGGTGAATAAGGCTGAACAGGGACATTTCATCGTTCTGTCGGCCTCAAGCGCTAGACCGAGCAGATGCAGGATTCATCGGCTGAAAAAGCTAGTTCGAAAAGTTATCATGGTTGTTCTTCACGTACAATTCGGAACGGGAAGGTGGTCATTCTTCTCGAGGTAGCACCGTTGGAAACCGCTTCGGGGCTCGAGACAAGCGCTGCACGCAGGGACCACGGGGATCTCGGCATCGGCTTCCAGCTGCCGGAATTCCCCTATTCCAGCGATCTTTGGAACCATTCATTGGAAACCCCATATTGTACCACCTCACCCAGCAAAATTACGCGAGAGAAGGATATTGATAGGTTCACAACAAGTCAAGGCTCTGTAGCAGCACGTGTACCAAAACGATACCGCACACTACACATTCTATAGAAACAGGATACGACGACACCAAGGTCTCCTATTGGTCGAAGAATCTGTGAGCATAACTGATTGACATTTTTTCACAGGAAAAGGAGACTAACCAAATAAAATCTTCAGTTCGTCTCATGAGAATATTGGTTGGGTTTGGCGTCATTAAAGAGACGGGGGAAGACACCTTTGCTCATACCCCAATATCACGTGAATATCTCCCAGGAGCCTCCGCCGATTTATACACGATTTTGTGAGTACCATTGTTAAGAGAAACATTCGCATCCTTACCTCGGACAGTGTTTCCATAACGCCCACCTACCTATCCCTGCCACAATACCTCTCGACACACTCACCGACTGACTGATCTCTACGACCCGCGAAAGAAACCGTTCTCTTACTCAACTCACATAATAGTGAAGGCAAGACGTTCTACCAGGTCTTGACAGATGATCCAATTCAACATGAGATATTCAAGCATAGCATGAAACAACAGAACCAATTCTTCCTACACTAGGAATGTTTCTTTTCTCATCACTTAAAGAGGAAGTGGAAGCCGAGAAAGACAGACCATTTAGGGTTGATGTTGGCGGTGGATGAGGCCACATGCTCAACATTATCTCCAAGGAAAGAAACAGTGGCTTTGAAGCCCTTATGATCCCGCAAGGCCGGCCTGAGGCTCTCGATTCAGTTTCCCAGGAAGAAATTTTAGAGATCAAAAAGATGGCACATAACTTCAATGCACCACAGCTAGTCAAGAGCAAGTATGCCCTAAGGCTGGATAGTTCAGCAGACTGATAGTTTTGACAGACGCACACATCTACTACCTGCGCCGCATCTTGCACAACCAAGACGTACCTTGCGTTGTAATCCTCAAGAATCTTGCCTCCGCAATGGGTCCTACATCCTGAATCCTGATCGGTGAAGTGGTTCTCCCAACTCGGGTCTTGGTAGGAGGCAAGATGACGGGATACTGGAAATACATGGTGATGATGGTAATTGGTGGTAATTGGTGGTAAGGAGCGCTCTGCAAAAGGGTTCGCGATGATCTTGGAAGCAGCCGGGTTGGGATCGGTCAAATTGTGGCCGTTCAAAATGGGAGAACAAGCTGTTATTGAAGTGAAGTTGCACAGGAATTGAATCCGGGAGAAAATGCATTGGATCAGAGCGTAGACAAGAATCAATAATTGATAGGATTCAACACTGGCATAGAGCAGCAATGAGACATGAAGAGTATACTTACTCATTACTATCATCAGCTGCTTGCACTTGCAATTGAAGCTCTTAGATTGCCGCTACAGCTGTAGCTTAGAAAGAAGCGGCAAAGAGGTCTAGAAAACTGTAAACCACAAATCCAAAACAATGCAATGGCTTCCAAGATCGTACCTGGCCAACGACAAAACTGGAGATACTCCTCCAATGTCTAGGCTGCCACAGGAGAAGGTATCAGGATGCTCTCAGACCACAGCTTCGACCACATGTTCCAGAAACTCTACGAATATTTGGTCCCATGTACGATAAAAGCATCTCAGCCCCACACCCACACCCACATCCGTCACGCACTGTGTCCCTTTGCATTCGTATGTATGTGCTTCACCCTCAGTATCAAATGGCTTGTTGGTATTTATACATCCGGTCCGCTCGAAGCTCAATGAGTTGGGCCAATCGTCGGGTTTAAGTTGAAGTTCTGCCTTGTCCCCACGTAGCAACATTTATGCACTCTTTGTATCTCTCGCAGACTTTCCAGCTGCTAGGACCATTACGTGGCTTCAAATGAAATGGACATATAGTATAGCGAGCATTGCTTCGGCTGCAGCTCGCAGCAAAGTAGGTGGATGTTCGACGAGAGTCTTGGTCGTCGCAGATCGTTCGTTCACAACACTCAGGGCTAACGAACTTGCTAGTCTTGCCATAATGCCATGTGGGCATTCGAGTGAGGAGGATTAGGAATTCGAAATATGTTGCAGAGTTCATTGTGTTTCAACCAATCCTGAAAGAAGTAGTCTCAAGTGCGTTTGCTGTCTAGGCGGTGTGACTTGCCTGTTTCTGGTGTTCCTTCAAGCAATGGGATCGCCATGCCGATTGTCGTTTGCTATGTCCATTTCCTGTAGGATAAGTATGAATTATGGAGTTGGGCATGGAGGCCACGAAACGATGGCGCTTTTTGGTGGGGAGCAGGAAAGAGAAGCACGACGCGTCTTCAGGAGACGCGTTGCACAGACGGGATTTCACGTGACCATGTCCGTGTTCATGTATCTAAGATTCTCCCTCCTTCTCCTCCTCCCTTTCCTTGACATACAACTATCCAAGACAGAATTTCAACAACTGGCTGCATCTAAACGCTCAGAGTCTTGCTTCTTCCATCTTTCGGGTAGCCACGACTCGCTGTCCCTTCAAGCTTCTCGTCCTCAAACCCGGCCATTGATGGTTCCATGCGGTTATCAGATGTTTTGGAATTCCAGATTGCCTCTCCGTTCAACGCGCGTTTTCGTCTGATAATAAGATCTAGACCCTATTCTGTTAGAAATTGCCACGCGCCTCCTTGCCTACTAGAGGGTTTTCAAGAAGTTCTCTCAAATGGCCTCTTTCTTGGCTAACTCGAGTTGCTTGTGAGGACCGATTCTCTTCCTGCAATGACTGCTTCTGTGTTAGCTTATTAGGGTTGTACTGATAATACAACACGAAGATCTCACTGCTTGGAAGGATTGGAAAATTAGTTATCTATTATGATGAGGTTAGTCGCCTCGAACACCGCAGTAGGCTATGTGTGGGAATTGCTGCATGTTGTGAAGCATTTCGTCTTGCAATTTCCATAAAAGAGACTATCAAAGATAATAGGAGCCTCAACTAAGCCTTCCGCTCTAAACTGATAGCTCTGACACTCATTTTGTGCAAGGAAGAAATGGTGACAGGATAGAAATAGCCACTCCCGCAACCAGACCACAACTGGAGTATCTGCGCAGGTACAATGACGCAGATCTGCCAATACCCCGTATTCCCGAACTGCCGTAACTCACGGTAACGTAACTTATTTTCCTTCCGCTATTCCGCAGTCTAGTTGACCATCTGACCAGAATACGAGCTCGGTTCAGCAATCACGTGCTTGACACACAGCACACCAAACCGTCTTCATCCCAACTTCTTCCAAATCAGACAAATGCATTTCTAGCTGAATGCTGATCATCGTATTGAAAGCTCGGCATCTCCTGTTACAGTCAATCACAATACGAAAAGCCTGCAGCGAACAACTGAGGCTCGTGTCACGTCATCAGGAAGGCGAGGCTGACGAGAGAAATATCTCTAGCTTCGGCCGCCACTATACAGGCATCACATTGGTTATTTCCCCTCACCTTCGTACTATGAAAAGTAAGTTTGCTCAGCCTCCTCAGCTTTCGGCGGGGATGATTGGTGTTCCTTTGGTTGCCATGCAAACGAGTTAGCACAACTCCTTAGCACAGCTCGTGTTTCTAGCAGGTTTCCATTTTCGTACTCCAGCTTTCGAAACTATTTCGGATCACAAGAGCAAATCTCTTGGCATGAAGTGTGGTCTTGAAGCTTAGCACTTCGATAGTATATATTTGCTCCTCTCTCTCATCCAAAAGTCTTCCATCAAACAGACATTCAAACATCACAACTCCACTTCACGCCCAAATCAAACCTTCACTTTCACTTTCACTTCCATCCTATCCTATCCTCAACCCAATTCAAAACCTCAAAATGCAGACCTTCGCCATCACCGCTCTCCTCGCCCTCGTGGCATCCCTCGCCTCCGCCGCGCCCGCCGAGCGCCGCCAATTCCAAGCTCAACTCACCTTCTACGGAGCAGCGGGTGCCTCATACACCCTCTCAGTTCCTACCGATGCCTCTGAGTTCACCATCTGTTAGTTCCCTCTCGCCTTCTCCCTTTTACTATTCCCTCCATCTCCTGTCACATGTTTCCCCTCCATACCCCACTACCTCCTCCACGCCAAACCCCTACAAACACGTTCCGTAGCTACACAAACTAACACCCAACGCAGCAAACCCACTCTCAATCTCCCAGATCTCTTCGGCAGGTGGTGCAACCTGCGGCATCAAAGGCATTGACGGAAGCGACACCGTCATCGTCGGAGCACAGACCGTCGATGTTGGACCACCACAGACTCAAATCTCCGGGTCTTGCTTGGCTCTGTAGATCCTCGAACTTGACTCTCGAGGTGAATGACAGTTGTGTAAATGTGTGGGGCAATAATTTCATGTCGAAAAAACTATGGAGGAAAGGCCTTAGGGAGGAAGAAAAAGGGTCGGCATAGCCTTAGTGTATGACTTTGTAATATGATTTTTTTGGGAATTAATTTGATATAATTGGAGTACGTTCACAGTTGATTTGTACTGGCTCTTGCTTAAGCTTCGTCCTCGTGGTGATATCTTATCAACTACAGTACTTGGGAAATCTCGTTGGTTGCTTCGCGCTCTCCCCCATACAGTTACCTCGAGAAAAGATATTTCTACGCCTTGAATCCGCGGGGTTGAGCGTAACAAGAATACATGCCCATGCCCCGAGAACCAGCATGAAGCAGAAGCAAGGCAAAAGATCTTCTCTGCGATATATCCAAGTCAAGTTAGGTTTAAGAATGGAGAAGGTGATGTGAAAGTATCATTGATTGTGCTTTTCTATTATGCTACAGTGGTTGCAAGTTTGGCTCCCAAGAACTTCCAGATATAAACATGATAATCCTACACTGCTCATCTCCCAAGGCACTCGATACGCTCCCTTCAGTCAGATTCACCAGATTTGCCAGATTCCTTAGCTTCCCTAGGATGTGTCCATTCCCTCGCCGTCCTCAGATTCCTCGCCGTCCTCAGATTCCTCGCCGTCCTCAGATTCCCCGTCGTCCTCAGGTTCCTCGTCGTCCTCAGGTTCCTCGCCGTCCTCAGATTTATCACGCATATCATCCATCTCGTCGGGAATGTAGTTCGTTATTGACTCGCACTCGTCGCCTTGTTCGTGAATGTGGAACTCACACATGTCGAAGCCAACCTCGCACATGTGCGAAGGTGTATAGATCTCGTACGTGTCGCGGATTCTAGGATCATCTTGGAGACGATAACCATCATCACTCTCACACGATTGTCTTGAACAAAACTGAAACCGTCCGAATTCTTTCAGAAAACCTTTAATCCTGAAGAAATCCTCGACCTCTACCACGTCTCCTTCTGAAATGAGCCAATGAGAAACCAACGCCACACAGAACTTGCGAATTGGGGCCTCTTTCCTGTTCGATGTCTTCTTGAACACCTTTTCAACACTTTTAATCGGCAGCATTCCCCTCAGTTTGAGGATTGTGGTGCCATATAAGCTGGCGTGATCGGACCTGATAATCTCTGAGTCAGCGCTGCTGGATGAGGAGTCAAAGTGGGAGCTGAAGCAAGGGTTTAAGAGTGCTTTCCTTTCAGATCATGTCTTTAGAGGAGGGAAAGCCTCGCAAAACAGCCCAAAGAGGGAATTGTAGTTCAGAGAACGCCACTTACATAGTATTCTGAAGCTGATCCATTGTGAAATTCATCAGTTGTCGGGACTTTATTCTATAGCCGAAAAGGTAGACATCAACTAAATGTTTGTATTTCGAGTCGTAGGGATCGTAGCCTTCGTAGCCTTCATAAACGTTTGTGATGGTGTTGCTGTCAATCCATGCTAAGAAGCTCTTCATGACCTCAGAATGGACATTGTTTAGAACTATCTCCTTATCCTTGGCCTTCTTGGAAGATTCGTTGAAAGCTTCATGGAAGAAGACTGACACAGAACAGAGGCCAGATTTGGAGAGGGACATTTGTTCTGGCTCTCTACTACCCCAAATAACTACCACGGTGTCGGGTTTTGGAGACCTTAAGTTTGCAAATTAGCTAGGTCAGATAAAGATAGAGATGTGCCACTTACACGCGGAACACACACTGGTGCTTCTGTAGAGCTCGGGCTGACTTGGTTTCCTGTGTGAAGTTCAGCTTCTTAAGCGGTGGCAGCAAGTCGGAAATAGATGCGTCTTGGGCCTTCCGCTTCCGGAGTGCACATCCGTGGTGGAGGTCATCGAGAGTCGCTGCCTTCTATCAGTCAATATCCTAGCATCTAGACTAATCTGAACGTACGGTTCAGAGAAGAAGACGCCCGTTCTCTTTGCTGATCTTCCTGGTCCGAGATCGAAACTTCCCCTGAATCCGAAGTTCGGCTGGAACTGCTAGAAGCTGCGATTATCAGCTAAGCATACAAGGCATGACAAAGACACCTACTATCATACCCGTCGGTCGACATGGTGTTTTCCAGAAGGCTCAGAGCCCCCTGGTCGACTCTGGAGGATTTGGAAGTACTCTGGTCGTCGGCCATGTTGTTTTGTGGTCCTGGTTGAAGTTAAAAGAGGCGGAAAAACTATATCGACGCGACGCGACCAGGACATCCACGTGAAGAGGCTTAATCAAAGTGACCTCCGAGATCGGAAGAAACCCACGAACTCTATTGCATGCTCTCCTTTGTTGATGCATCGTTGACAATGACTACGAAGAGCAAAGCAATGATTATAGAAGGAATATGGAAGAAAGTTTTCACTATCGGATGGGACAAGTACTCAGATGAGACAGGTGCAGAGATAGGATATTCGTACCAGTAGCAATCATATACAATGAAGCCTCTATGTACAGTACTGGCTTACAGTCTCCCCACGAACTATCTTATTGTGTCTGAGATACATTCGGAGGTCGTTTTCATCAACTACCACCCTGCAGAAAGAGGAATACAGCATTTCTAATTGTTAACTTCTTTGCAATCTTGTCTGGTCTGGTCTGCTTAATGACGAGTTAACATTAGAAAAATCAACACACAAAACTTCGTGTTGTAACAGTAATTCGGTCTAGCTTTAAATCACTGCATGCAACGATAGCTGAAAGATTTGAGTTTAGAAGAATTTGAGATGAATCAATTCGTAGCAGCTGAAACAACGCAAGGAACATTTAAGCAAACTCTCCTTATACCTAGCAGCAGTCTTTACTGAACTGCAATCGGCTTCCCCTCACCCCCGTCCACAAAGGCCTTCTCCACCGCCCCTTTTTCCTTCTCCTTCTCCATCTTCTCAATCTCAAATTGCCTATAAACACAATCTCTTACCCTCCTCTGATAAAACACAACTCCATTCTCCTTCCTCGGATTTAATACTCCCTCACCATAGACGCCTCTCTCCAGATTCTGCTGAGCCTTCTCACAAAGCTCGAAATCCTCTAGAGCAACCTGCCTAACAAACTTATAATACTCCTCAAACTCTTCTTCCGTGCCATTGTGATAATAATCGAATTCCATTCTGCTCATACCAGGATTGGTGGAGGGCAAGGTGCGGAACGAAGACATGCCACCACCATACACGTTCAAAGTGCAGATGGGGAAGAAGTAAAGGAATAGCCCGTCTGAGGGTTTGGACGGGTCGGCGATGTGTTGGGAAAAGGTGCCACGATTGGTGACGGAGTAGAAAGTTGGCGGGTAGAATTTGGAGAAGCTAGGGTGTGTGTATTGGCAATGAAGACATTCTTGATAGCCATCGATCCTGTTTCATCAGTCAGTGTATAGATACGATACGATAAGAGGACCGACATAGTCTTCCAGTTGAAGTTTCCCTCATACGAAATGCTGCGACGGTGAGGGAGCTTCGTGAAGTCGACCGTATTTGTCAGCTCTTCGAGGCCTACGAAGTATTCTTCAAAGTTGGGAGCGTCGAGGGATAATGTTGTAAAGAGAAGCCCGCTAGGAGTCAAGTGGCTCTTTATTTCTCGACCCTGGTGTTGGTTAGGGAGACTTATGCGAAATTTGATTTGAGCAGACTTTCCTTCTCTTCGGCATACACCACGATTCCGTCGATATTGATGCCATCAGATGCGGGGGCCTTGTTCTCAACGATGATTGTCACCTGTGCAATCTCGTATTTGACACCCTCAGATCGTTTCTGGAAGCGAGTCACGGGACCCAGAAAATGCCATGACTGATGTTTTCTCAGATCAGCACATAATTCTTCTTTCTAAACTTCAACTTGCCTTGAGAAATACTGCTCTTCTCTCCAGCTCGTAGAGAGGAGAGCTGCAAAACCAAGATGCTGGAAGTGTTCTAGTAAGGGCGTCCATCGTTCGTGATGTTTCTTCTCCAGAATGCACGGATGATAAGCTGTAGGTTAGACCTTGAAGTTGAAGTTTCTCTGACGTTGCGACGGTTAACAGTGAACCATGAAGTGGGGAGTATTGGTCGATGCATGTTCTTGATGCCGTTGAACGTGATGCAGCAGTGCTGACAACGCCATTGGCCAGGCTACTGATCGAATCATACCGAATCAGGACATACGATCCTGATATCCTCCGATCGTCACAGGAACGCGTCAAACTAAGCGTCGCGCACTGAAGTAGCAGCCAGTGAAACAACAGCACATACACGACTGGTCTCTCGCATCACTGAAAGCTCGACTTCCCAAATTGCCACGCAGTAGCTGCAGTATTTGGTGAGCGAATGACCCAGACACCGACACTACTGAGGCCCAAACTTGGCTCCGCGAGCTGTTCCGGGCTGGACTTGTGCCCCAGAAGTGGATGTGGTTTTGATTGAAAGGAAGTCTTAGGCACCAAGGATGGTACGAGCCGGTGATACTTGCTGGGTGAAGAGCGGCCGCAAACGGAGGATCCATTCTCAACCGTTCAAAACAATTGGAAGTTCATACATATGGCAGAGACTCATCCATAGTCTTCAAGACCTCAGAGCCACCAGTCAATAGCACGTGACTAAGTCATTTCTCAACAGCTGTATTGAAGAAATCATGACTCTTACAGAGATTGCTGTTTATATCCTTGCCTTGGGCATTTGCCTCAGCATCATCTGCTTAATACCATCCTTTTACATAGAAAAGCTCTGGAGTAGAGCCAACTCGATAACCCTGCCCTGGCTAGAACTTGGCAAAGAGGAGATAATCGACCTTTCAAGAGCTTCAAATCAAGCTGCATCATCAAAGTATCCCATAAGCTGGTGGACGGACGAGAAATCATATCAAGTGGAATGTCGCACGATCTTTAGCAAGGTATGGCTCGAGCATCAGGCAGTGAGAAGTCTTCATTGACCATGCAATCTCCAGCAATGGCTGTTCGTCACCCATGCCTCACGGTTCCAGAAGCCGGGCGACTATCGCACATTCGAGATCGCAGGATTCTCGTTTGTTGTGATACTTGGCAAAGACAAGAAACTAAGAGCCTTCCATAACGTATGTCGGCATCGAGCCTACGCTGTGACAAAGAAAGAATGTGGCCGCTCCACGGTGCTTGGATGTAGATATCATGGTTGGAGCTATGACACAAAAGGGAAGCTGATCAAAGCCCCAGAATTTGACAATGTGCCAGGGTTTGACAAAGATCTGAATGGACTATGGGAGATTGCTCTGGAAGTCCGCCAGTCATTGTTATTTGTGAATCTTGATGCTGCAAAGAAAAGCCAAGGCCTGGTCCTTGGAGATGTCGAAAGTACACTTGCAAGATGGAGAGTCTCGGAGATGAGATGTATCTCAGATTGGAAGTTTGAGGCTGCTTTTAACTGGAAGCTTCTAGGTTTGTCCAGTACCTTAGCCTACCATACTTTTCTGACTGCTTCAAAGGTGCGCTCAGGAACGAAGGTTGCGCCAAAGAGGGACCATTCTGGATGGAAATGATGCCTTTCTGGATGCAACAACAAGAAGACGCACAAATATTGCACACAACACTTGTCAGAAAATTGGCTTCTGGGAGGATATTGACCATTAAGGCATCCCCCAAATCCGCAAAGGCCTCTATGGTTGAGTGTAGTATATTCTCGAAATTCCCAAAGAACCCAAGACAGCTCGAGGAAATAAAAACAAGCATATATCATGACATCGAACGACTCGAATCAATGCAGCGAAGAATTGCTCTGGGTCAGGAACCATTATCATCCCTTGCACCAAGTATGGCCAAACAGGACGAGATTCATGCACTCTTGAAGGATCATATAGAGGCCGAAAAGCTCGCAGGATCTCAGATACACCCAGCAGCGCGGATGCAGAACGTCACACCTGAAGGGCAAGCGGACGATGATTGTAAGTCGTTAATTGATGCCTGTGCATTCGGGGGTGACATGGCTGATGCTAGATAGTTTGTCGTGAGCTTGATCCAGATTCAGTTTGCGGAGCGAATGCGAAAGGTCTTCTTGACTGGTGATGCAGTGGTACTGACTTGCATCTGCAGAGTGAGGAGTCGAGAATTCAAAGGGTTGTGGTAAGTGCTGCGATTGTGGTTGATTTCCTTTGTATTGGTTAGAAAAGGCTGCAAGTGAGAGGAGTGGTCCGGGCACGCTATTCGCTGCTGCCAAATTTAGATTTTCTTCGTCGTCGCAAATTTCTTCTTCCTTCAATCTCGCAACTCTACACCCCTCAATTAGTAAGATGCTTTGAACAACTCGCAGACCCTCTCACCAATAAAGGTCCAGCACGCATGGTAGATACGGGCGTTCGGGTAAGGTGGTTCCTGGAACAAGACTAGAGCGACAGCGACGTACCAAATGACCTCGACTGGATCTTCCACGACGAACGCCATCTCCAGCACTACATTTCTACTTGGTCCAGGGCTCTCTTCCGCCCGTCCCCCAATTGAATCAATGCCAACGCTTTCTCGAGATCAATGGCTCCTTGATTCGGTGGTTTCAGATTGATCTCTATCTCCTGGGAAAGTAAGAAGAAGGGTAGGTCGTGGCGATAGCTCCTTTGCGGGTTTGCGAGCCAATTCCTCTTGTTTCCCTTTCACTTGTACGCGGATACAGGAGTACAGCATGAGCGTTTCAATCATTGCAAGTGGTTTCGCGGGCGCAGGTGTTGTAGCACTGCACAATGGAAAACACGTTGTCGAAGCCTTCACCACATACTTGAAGCCTCCGAATGGCCCATACGAAGAGATCCACGTCCTCGACCCGTCACCAATCCCGCAAGCCAATGCGAGCTTCTATGGCAGCCATACTGAAACAACCGTAACACCAACCTGTGGCAGAACAGCTAGCACTTTCAAGTTTACAATCAACTTCTAGGCGAACAACGCTACACTTGCGGGTTTATTCTACACACGCTACATCTGACTAATGCGCGGACCGCGGATTTCTTCCTCGATAGGCAGGACTTCTCGATTTGTGGCATATCTACGAACTCAACTCCTACGAGGACCCCGATCCCGTCGATGATAGCGGCGAATCTGCGAATCAATACCCCGTTTCGACGTCGGTCCTTCTACTGGCGGGTGGGTTGCTGGGGGCCACTTTGTGATACGAAATATCGTGAGCGGCGAACATTTGTGTTCGATAGATGGGGTTCGGCGTACGTTAACTTTTCGAGGCCAAGAAGTGGGAAGCTATCGAAAGCAAAAAGCCACATTTAGGGTAGGCCGTTATGATGGAAGAGGAAAAATCATTAGAGCAGCTGCATTGCTACAATTCGAGTTGGGAGTGTTTTCTGCTTACTTCGGTATTATGCTTTGCTCGCCTTCTCCCCACTCTCACAAACATGGGGAGTAGCCTTATCCATACTGATTTTCCCCACCTTTGGCACGATTATCGTTTCTTATCATATATGAACGATGCAGTGTTCTTCATAGCTGCCGGCCGAACCTAGAGTCAGCAATTGCGATAGGGGCGTGGCTCTGCGATAACGCGGATGAAGTTTCCTAAAACAGGAAAAAAATTGGCCATTCCGGATATCACGCAAACCGTCACTCCAATGAAGCCCTGAATATGCGAAGTCTATCTTCCCCACAGTGCAGTTATCCTTGCGGCTTATCGTCAAACATTCTTGACTTTGTTGCTGTTATCAAACTTTCTGGTATCCGATACCGAGGTCTAGATTCGATGCGAGAGCTCTTCAACTTCAACTTCACTTCCTTTTCCTCTTTTTAATCGTGCCTCTGTCCTCCGAGTCTACGTACCCAGAAAGCTGTTGAATATTCTGTCGCGGACGTACACAATTGTCATTGCAACAATGGAGAAGTCCTTGGGTATCGAGGAGAATAAAATTGAGCCAATTGCGCTGCCCAATTCACCGGAGTCCATTAGCGAAGGCAATGCGAAAAACCTGTTCACTCAAGATGAATATCAATTAGCGCAGCTGGGATACAAGCAGGAGTTCTTTCGAGGACTCGGTCTGTTCGAAAACTGGTACGTATTTCACATCTAGAGGAAGCTGGACAGATTTGACGTTCTCTCAGGGCAGCCACTTTCACGGTACAATCGCTATGCGGGATTAGAAGAGCGTCTATGTTAATTAGCTTATAGTCCATGAATTTTGCATCTGGTATCCCAGTCTTGTTCGGGTTTGTGATGTAAGGATGTCTGCTTCATGTTGTCTTACTTTTTCTCCGCCCCAGATTGTACGGTTGGCGTAGAGCTGCCTCTTACCTCGTACACTGCTCAGTTCTCTCCCTCAAGTAGCACCAGAACACTGAATGATTGACTCACGCTTAACACAGGTATACAGGTGGTCCAACAGCTGCATTTGCCAATGTAAGGTCTCTCATGCGATCCGAAACATAAGTTTCACTGCATCTGATGCTGCATTATAACAAGGAGGATACTAACCTCTCGATCTTATAGTGGACAATGGTTGGAGGTCTTTCTTTTATCGTCAGTCTCTCTATGTCAGAGATTGCTGCTGCATTACCGACCGCAGGTGGCATCTATTATTGGAGTTACCGACTTGGTGGAGCTGAATGGGGGTATGCTTTCCTTCATGCGACAGGTCATCACGATGTGCTAACGGAGTTGAAGCCCGTTTCTTGCTTGGATGACTGGTTGGTGGTGAGTTTTGAGTCACTCACATGCCAATTGAACCTGGTTGCTAACGCAGGTCAGGAATTGGGCTGGATGGGTACCTACATGCCCCACCATCGGAGCACATGATCAGAACTAATACTGCATAGGTCTCGGTTGTCCCTGGTGTTCAACAAGGCTCCACCAACTTCCTCATCTCGGCCCTCGAGATTAAGTACCCGGACGCGGAAGTTCTTACCAAAGGATGGTTCGCTTGGCTCCTTACCTCTATTGGGATGTTCTTCGCTATGGCTCCCAATATCATCAACCAAAGAGTCCTCCAATGGTATTTCCGCTTCGCTGTCGTCATCTTCCACGTCCTGGTCCTCATGTACTATATCTGGTTCCCTATTCAAGCCTCCCGGAGGGGCGGCTTCCAATCAGGATCCGGAGTCTTCGATCATTTCTACAATGGCATCAATGAGGGAGACAAGAAACAAGCCAGTGATGCTTATTGCTGGATCATTTCTATTCTCTTCGGCGCCTGGGTGTTCTATGGCTACGACGCGTCGGTCCATCTTGCTGAGGAAACCCAAGAGGCAAGCGAAGTTGTCGCCAAGGGAATGTGGATGTCTACACTATCAGCATGGTTAATGTCCGTCCCCACACTAATTATAATCCTCTTTTGTATTCAAGACTTCGACGGCATCATTGCTGGCACATACGCCAACAACTGGGCAGTGTACCTTGTGCAGCTCGTCGGCGAAAACGGAGCCGTGGCCATCCTCTCACTCCTCTGGGTTGACTCCACCTGCGCAACGGCTTCATGTTTCATGTCTGCCCAGCGCGTCACCTACGCCATATCACGAGACGGAATTCTTCCGGGAAGTAAATATTTCCGTCGCCTCAGTAAGAAATCGCACATGCCCATCCATGCCGCTTTCCTCGTGCTAGCTATGAGCGTCATTATCACCACAGCAGTCATCGGCTCCGTAGTAGCTTTCAGCGCTATTACCGCTACCGCCACGATCGCGACCAATGTCTCGTATCTCTTCCCTATTATTGCTCGCCACACTGTAGGTCGGAAAACCTTCGAGCCCGCAAAATGGAATCTTGGTCGATTCTCAATTCCTTGCGCTGTGGTCACGACACTTTATATTAGTTTTCTGGTCGTGGTTCTGTTGTTGCCGCAGTTGTATCCCGTTACGGCCCAAACATTAAATTATGCGCCAATTATGATTGGTGGTGTTAGTATTATTAGTTTGGTGGGATGGGTGGTGCCGTTTGGTCTAGGAGGCAGGTATTGGTTCAAGGGACCGCAACGGACGATTTCCGTGGAAGAAGTTGCTGGTGCTACGATTGTTGGGGTAGACATTGATACGCACAAGGTTTGAGTCGTGCCTTTTCACACCTATTGTTGGGTACATTAATTAGATAAAGAGGAATGATATGTCCTTCTATCTTGGTTTCAATCTACTTGTGTACTTGAAACATCTGAGATTGAAGTTCCCCAATGGGGAAGCAATCACGAGAATGCGCCTCTCTTTTCATTCAACAATAATCTCTCCTCACATCAATCCCGAGTTCATTCTCCAGACTCAACAAATAAACAGCATGACTGTTAGTATGAAATTCAAAATGCCAGTCACGATTCTAGCATTTGCCATCGCGGCTAACCTCGATTATTGTCAAGGATTAGAGGGGTGCATTTAGATTATTTTCATTGCTTTTTGTCTATGCTCCTTGCCGACGAGGCAGTGCCTCTCAACTGAATCCTTGTCCAGTTTTATCATTTCCCAGATCCCTGATTCGATTGTCTCTCGATGCCGTCAGGTTGATATCTAGAACCTATCCATCATCAGATTACTACGTATGTCAGAACGCAGAAAAACTCCTTCTCCAATGATTAATCGGCGGATGTCGGAACCAAGTCTAGCTCCCTGTAGTCTCTCCATACAACTCCAAACTTGATCTTCTTCGGAGGCGCCTCTCTCCGGTCACCTAAGTTCTTGTGGAAAAAATGTCGCTCGGCCTCCTCGCGCATCAGATGATTCAGATCTTCGCCCAAGTCGTCAACAACCTCGTCTTTCTCTCTCTTATATCTATTACTGAGGTAGCGAACGTCGGGTATGAACTGGTATTCTGATTCTACTAAATACACCAGGTCCTGCAATTGTGGAAGCAGGCCCCATTCGATTAATTCCAGGTCCGCAAGTCGACCTTGGGATCGATTGCAGTATGGGTTACGCCAGTTGCTGTCTAATCCGAAGGTGAGATATTTGATTGAGTCGATGGACGAAGAATCGAAGTTGTGAATATCGCTGGGCAATACAAGGTAATAATGGTTGATCTTGTGGAGAAAGCGGTCAATATCGAAGTTGACATACACAGTCCTGGACTCAGTATCGGTTCTCTCTGTGCAAGGTTTGTAGAAAGCAAGAGCTTCGTGGCGAGATTCAGCGCAAGCTCCCAAAACACCTGGGGCATCTGGTTGAGGATGACGCAGAGCTATTGAATTGCTGAGGCGTAAAGTGCGGGGCTCGTTGTGGCTTGCGTACCTCCATATCTTGATGCGAAGCTCAGTGGCCAGTTGAGGAAAGCAGGTGAATTTCGTAGGTGGACCAAGGCAATCGAGTTGTAGCTTTGGTAGAGTGGACAGCAGTCCCTGGACGCGAGACATTGGAATCATTGGTGGACTGGAAACCATGACTTGCGTCGAGATCGTGGGGTCTGGAGGTGATGGGTTTTGCAGGTAGCGGGTTTGAAGGTTGTTGGTTTTGGGATTATATTGTCTATGAGCACTAGCTTATCATATATGCGCCACCAAAGAGGTTCGCTTTCTTACTTCTAAAGTGAATGTCAAATAAAAGTGAAACGAGGGAGCTAAAGCTGAGCTCCATAACTAAAGGTCGGCGAATGTGAATAAAAACCGGGACCTTACCTTCTTCCGTACTCTCGTTCTTTTTTAAGCTACACGAGAGGCAGGTATTCCAGGTGGTCGATACCTGTTAAATAAGTACCTAGGTATGTTTCAAATGCTTCGGTTAAGCGAGCATTAGAAAGGGGGGGGGCAAGCCTAATGCTTCAACGCTCTCTCGCCTTACAATGGCTTCAGCTGTCTTGAACACATGCGGATCTAGTCTTCCCCAAATCATTTCAATTTCAATCACATATATATCAGTTTCACCAAAACATCGATTTCTGGCCTGTACTTTACTCGACTGCCACAAGAAACTATGAAGGAATTGCGGTCAATCGTTTTCCAATTGATGCTTGGCTTTCCCCAACATTCCGAATTCGATGTTTCAATGGTGCTTCTCATCCTTTTAGTGTGTTATTGTTTCATCAGTGTTCTGCTTGATTAAATCATACGATGACAATAATCAAGTCACGTGGTACTGGCTAGATATCTCCAATACGTATTCTCATTTTTAAGCTTCATATACCCCACGTCTTATCTTTGAGGGCTTTACAACAGCTGGTATTCAGATCAGCTGCTTAGTAGCTGGTTCCTATCTGCGCCACCGATGCGCACACTTTCCCCACCCTCAATCCTCCCGCTTGAAATGGTTTCCCTCACTATCCAAGT
This sequence comes from Mollisiaceae sp. DMI_Dod_QoI, assembly GCA_009613015.1. Classification (NCBI taxonomy): domain Eukaryota; kingdom Fungi; phylum Ascomycota; class Leotiomycetes; order Helotiales; family Mollisiaceae; species Mollisiaceae sp. DMI_Dod_QoI. The sequence continues at coordinate 39,279 of VXCB01000214.1, forward strand.
GGTTAACTTCTTGGCAACTTAACCCTTCTTAAACTGGTATTTGTTCAAATCAGCCTATGGCTTTCTAGAAAAGTTTCGATCTTCGATTGGGGCTCAGTAGCTGCCCAACTAAACCGTGGTACCGTTCCCGGCTAAAAATGAATGGCATTTTATGCGAACAAAACATCTGCATCGGCTCCAAATACAGAAGCTGCAAGCAGATTAGATAAAAGACTTCGGATCAGGTCCCACGGAGCCCAACTCGTTTTGTAGGTGCAGCTCCGTCGGTTCCGGATTTTGGGAGGCTGGTACCTATCGGTGTACTCCCTGCCCCTCACTAGCGAGATACTCCCCTGAATCTCCTTCCTGATTCGGTGTTAAACCTGCATGATGTGTATCGGCGGGGTACATCGCCACGTATAACGAACGATTCGTATCGTGATGATGTATGACCGAGACGTGCATGAAGCCTTATCGTAACTTGGAAGATGCTGTAGAACCAAGAAATCTGGGATGGAAGATGGAAAGTACATAACCCTGGTTCTGTCTCCGCAATCCCAATTGACCGGATCGTGCTAGGACTGAGTTTTGATCGCTTCCAAGATGGCGGCAACAGTTTTTCGCCTACTCGTTGCCCTGCTCGTGCTCTGCACTTTTATTTCCACGGTCTCGGCCGGGAGAATGGAAGATGTAGTGAAGCAGCGGGGTTACAATCCCAAGCTCCTAAAGAAGACAGAGGTTGGTGCCGCGAAGCCTAAGCGGAATCCAATAGTTAAGAGAGCTTCGGCCACGAGCTCGGTTTGCACGACCGCACCTGCTCCAAACCCAACAGCGCCGTAAGTAATCCTTTCAAGTTGCCAGGAGTTTACTGATCGAAGTAGACCAAGCTGTGGAGGCAACAATTGCGTCAATGCATTCAACAAACAGTTCAGTGCTAGCCTCGATGACCTAGAGTCTTTCTGCAGCTCGTGGACTGCCGACTCATCTGCTGCGTTCTCCCCCACCGGGACAGCTGCATGGGCTACGAATTGCTTGGGGACATCGACTGCGTCTTCTTTACAGACAGATGTTGCATCCAAGGTCTCTTCTGCTTGCAGCTGTTTCGTGCCCGAGCCAACTACTTGTCCAGGAGGCGATGACAGCGGCTTCCGATTCTTGAACGATGCTACTAAGCGTACGTCGAATACTTTTGGTTATTAAACTTATGCTAAACATTCACAGCATACCAAGTGACTTCGCTCCCGGAAGTGGACTTCGACATTGGCGAGATGTACTCCGGTAACATTCCAATTGATACAGAAGACCCATCTCGAGCTCTGTTCTTTGTCTTCCAGCCTACCGATCCACCTGTCGATGAAGTTGTCATTTGGCTCAATGGCGGACCTGGATGTAGCTCTCTAGAAGGTTTCTTCCAGGAGAATGGAAGGTTTATCTGGAGTTGGGGGCAATACCAGCCAACCTTCAACCCATATTCCTGGGTAAACCTCTCCAACATTCTTTGGGTTGAACAACCTGTTGGCACAGGCTTTGCAATCGGAAACGTCACAGCTACCAGCGAGGAAGACATCGCCCGAGACTTCGCCGATTTCTTCCTCAACTTTCAAACAATCTTTAACATTTCTAACTTCAAGATTTATGTAACTGGAGAAAGCTATGCAGGTCGATACGTACCATATGTTTCTGCTGAGATGCTGAACAGGAATGATACGACCCACTTCAATGTTTCAGGTAAGTCTCAAACATCAGTTTTGAGAACAAGACTGATATCATATAGGCGCTCTTATGTACGATCCATGCATTGGCTCTTGCACCTATATCCAAGAAGAGGTTACGGCGTACCCTTTTGTTGAGCAGAACAACAACATGATAGGTTTGAACGCTAGCTACCTTGCTAAATTGAAAGCATTGGACGAATCTTGTGGTTACGCCGCATACCGAGATCAATACCTCACCTTTCCGGCGTCTGGAATACAGCCTCCCACTCCTGACTTTTCTGATGAGTGTGATATCAATGATGCTGCCACCAACGCTGCTTATCACTTCAATCCTTGCTTCAACTCATATGAGATTGTCACGCAATGTCCACTTCCATCAGGTAAGCTCCCTATCACACTTAAAATTCAAAAGCTGATTGTGCTGCAGATCCATTGGGCTTCCCTACCAATCTGGCCTACTCTTACCCCGCTCTCATACCCCTCTACTTCGATCGTGACGATGTCAAAGCAGCCATGCATGCCCCTATGGACGTGGACTGGGAAGAGTGTTCTGGACCCGTATTCGTGCACAATCGAGATCATTCGCTCGATTCAATTCAACACGTCTTACCACAAGTCATCGAAGCAACAGGCCGCGTCTTGGTATCCAACGCCCAACTCGACTTCGTGGTCATCACCAACGGCACTCTGCTGTCAATTCAAAACATGACGTGGAACGGTAAGCTCGGTTTCGATAACGAGCCTTCAGAGCCGACTATAATCACGTTGCCTGACTTGCAATACATGCAAGTCTTTGTTGACAATGGATACCCATCTGGGTTTGAGAGTCCTCAAGGACTGATGGGAGTCCATAATTTTGAGAGAGGGCTGATGTGGGCTGAGACTTACTTGAGTGGTCATATGCAACCACAGTTCCAACCTAGGTCCAGTTATCATCATTTGCAGTGGCTTCTAGGCCACATCGACGATCTATAAAATAAATAGTAAATAGTAATCATAGTTCTAATCATAGTTCTAATGTATGGGGATTGAGGTATCTTCCTCTTTTGTATCGCTGAAAGCACTTGAGAACGCACGCAAAATAGAGACGCATAAAGGCATATTTAATTAATGCATGGTGCCCAGGAAACCTTACACAAATGATATTTTTAGATCGTCATACTGAGTTGATTCAGTACGTAAAGAGGCACTTGCCGTATCTCAGAAGGCATGCGGGGCGGCGGCTTGCATCATCAGCAAATCATGACAACCTTGACTAACTCCAAGAAATCCTGTCAGGCATTCGGGTCACTAATGAAGGAGATTGACTCCTGAATCCATTATAGATATAGGCCTAGCCATATCTGTGAACTGAGACGCAATTATCTTGTAAGTTGTGTCGAGAAAATCTCGATCGTCCTCGGCTCAGCGCCGTTTGCCGAGTTACCCCGCTATCACGTGATATCACAAACCACCCCTCATCTCTCTGGGTCAGAAGTCTCACAACTTAGACTTTAAGTCCAGTTTCGAGTAGTCTGCAATGAATGTTTCTTTCAGAGTGACCTCGCGAGATTGAGCCAGCAGTTGACCTGCGTTGATGATGGCTTATTTAGAGGAGAAAAGAGAGGGTCGATGGGCGGATGAGATTGGCCGAAGGCATGTTAGGGTTGCCAATTGCTCGGGGTATGCAGGTAAGATGAACGCAACGACATTATGCTCTGTAAACTTGAGAAATAACTGAAGGTCGAGCAGGGGATCCGAGTTGGCAAATGCTTCGTCAAGCTACAGACGGGGATGTAGACTTCATCACCGGTGACTACCTAGCTGGTTAGACTGTCATCTCCAAGAATATCAAATGCTATCAACTGATCAACCTAATAGAGATGAACCTCGCGGAGAACGCAGAAGCGTATAAAGCAGGAAAACATCCTGGGTGGGTGGATACAGCATGGGCCGGACTTCAGCAAAGCATCGAAGTCATTGCCGAACGCAACATTAAAGTCGTGATTAATGGCGGAAGCCTCAATCCTTCCGGACTTGCTCAGAAAGTGGCTTTATTCGTAAGTTATCTCGAGGTGTGCATGGCTCGGTTAACACATATTAGGCGAAAGAAAAGGGGCTCGATTTGAAGGTGGCTTTCGTCTCGGGAGACGACTTGTTGCCCGTTCTTGGAAATGATCTAGCTTCCTTGAAGGATAATCCTCTTCCACATGTAGACTCTGATAATCCAGATGTCAAGTTGCCGTGGAATACCTTGAGTTCGAATAGTGGAAGTGTCCCTCTCGCGTCCGCAAACGCGTACCTGGGAGCACGAGCCATCGTGCAAGGTTTGAAAATGGGAGCAGACATCATCATTTGTGGTCGAGTTGCAGACGCATCACCAGTTATTGGAGCTGCATGGTTCTGGCATTCTTGGAAGGATACGGATTACAATCGGCTTGCTGGAGCACTCATCTCGGGACATCTGATCGAATGTTCAGCATACGTGACGGGTGGAAATTTCTCTGGCTTCACGGAGTACGATCCCGAAATCTTCGTTGAACCAGGATTCCCAATTGCAGAGATTGATTCGGATGGCACTTGTGTCATTATCAAGCATGAAGGCACAGGTGGCATTATTAATGAAGATACGGTGAAGTGTCAGTTCTTGTACGAGCTGCAAGGGAGTATTTACTTGAACAACGACGTCAAAGCATATCTCAATGATGTCAAAGTACAACAAGTTGGGAAGAATAAGTTAGTTAGAATTTCGGTAAAAAAAAAATGCGTTGCTTGCTTACTTTCTCTTACAGGGTTAGAGTTTCTGGAATTAGGGGTGCTCCACCTCCTCCCAGCACAAAACTCACGATCTTCTACCATGGTGGTTATCAATCGCAAATCTTGATCAATGCAACTGGATATGGGACCACTCAGAAATGGCAACTATTCGAAAGTCAGCTCAGACGCAAACTTCAAAACTCAGGCACAGATAAAGATCTTTCGATCCTTGAATTTCAAGTGTGAGCTCGCTACCCCTGTCCCATCCCACTAGCTAAGCGAGAATAGAGTCGGCAGCCCTCAACCAAACCCAAAATCACAACTCAGCAGCACAACATACATGCGCGTCTTCGCTGAATCGAACTCTCAAGATGCGTTGATGAATCTCCTATCCAGTTTGCGAGATATCTCGCTACAACATTTTTCAGGCTGCCATTCAGCGCTCGATATGAGAACGGCGATTCCGAAACCGTTTCTTGCCATGTATCCTGCTCTATTTCCGCAAGATTCGTTAAGAGAGACGCTTACTTTCTGCGACAACCAGTCTGGTGCTGCGACGGAGGCAATAGATGTCGGCCACCCTCCAAAGTACGAACTTCTTGAACGGAGAGAGAATATCCCCACCACTTATCTCGGCAAATCCCTAGCGTCTTTTGGAACCACGAAGTCGATGCGACTGGGAGATCTGGTGCTCGCACGATCGGGAGATAAAGGCTCAAATCTCAACGTGGGATTCTTCGTCCGTACAGCTAAGGCATGGGAATGGCTACGTTCATTTCTCAGCTCCTCGAGATTGATTCAGTTGATGGGCGAGGATTGGAACGAGGAATATTTCATCGAGAGAGTTGAGTTTGAGAATATTTTTGCTGTACATTTTGTGGTGTATGGGATTCTAGGGAGAGGAGTGAGTAGTTCGACGAGGTTGGATGCCTTGGGCAAGGGTTTTGCGGACTATATTAGGGATAAAGTTATCGATGTGCCGGTTGAGGTGTTGTATGAATCAAAGTTATGAAGGTGAGCGGAAGCATCTGGTAGGAATTCAAAGATTTGAATCAGTGCTCTAAATAGTATTCAGTGGTATTTTTAGCGCCGTATGAGAGGCCTATTACACGTACGAAGTAGTATATTTTATAAAAAATACGTACGAACAAAAATACGATACGGTACTACTGTACGGCCC